>CM038215.1:186083154-186258807 GCA_021442155.1 Cymbidium sinense
TTGTTGGTTTGAATGAACCTGCCAATTACTGTTGAAAAGAGAGGAAAAGAGAAGAACTTCTTTCCTCCTACCTTAAGTAATTTCTAAGGTAGATTCATATTTGATTTTTTATTTAGTGAATGTTTTTTATTATGTGTTTTAATTAATCCTAAGTTTAGATTTTCCTAAACAAACCTATTCAAAAAAGAAAGGCATTTTAAGATTAAGTAAAGTGAAATACTATCACAAAACACAACACTTCATTTCTTTCCCAACATGTGTAACATGCATATGGATGAACCCTAAGCATATCTATACATGCAAATGGAAGTGTTTAGCACACCTTAATGATGAATTCTAAGGGATGTTACTTAAGAAAATTTAGATGCTTCATGATGCATGATTTTTTAAGTAGAAAAGAGTGATTCTTTTATCCATTTTTCATATGCACATTTACAAGTATAAAAGACATAAGTGAGTACTGCCATTGATTAGCACTGTGGGTGTGTAAGCAAGACCTACTAGGCTACTTAAAGCCTCGCAACCTGGGTTGTCTAGACTAATATACCACTTTTCTTAAATACATGTGCATGTACAAAAGAAATGCATGGAAAGAGAATCATGCAAAAGTTTATGTTTATTTGATTTTGGTTTGATTGTTTATATGTGTGATGTGGAATTCCTTCTTAAGTCATGACATAAGAGTATATTGGAATAGATTTGAGCAAGTGTTATGTCCTTTTCAAATGGACTATACACTTTGCAAATCCTATACAATTCTATGATAAGAAAGAGGGAGAATCACATAACACATTTTATACTATTCATATGCAAACTCATAATAATCCTAAGTAGCATACCTTTAGTTATGATATTTGATTTATAAGTTTTGAAAATAATTTTGATTTAATAGTGATAATTTATTCACAATCTTACTTTAGCCAAAACATTTCATTTTAATTTGATTTTAAAAGGCATGAATGTATGATTTTCATATGACATACACATTTAGCATGCTAGGAAAAAAAAAGTGATGAAAGCATTTAAATTCATTCACCCTAATTAATTTCTAAAGATAATCTTATAGAAGAAGATTATTTAAAGAGAAATCGATATTTTAAAGATATTTTTGTTTCATTTTGAGTTTGATTTGAATTTAAGAAATATGAAAAGGGTTGCTGGTCCTAACCCATTTCCCACATGTGTATGATGTTTTAGTTTATTTTTAGACCCATTAGATGATTTTTATATTTTTGTTTAGGTTAAGGTGTGAATTAAATCCATTAATTACCCTTACCTACACTTTAACATATTTAATTAAATAATTATGAGCCAATGTATGACATAAAACTACACAAAGAATTTAAATCAAATGCACCTATAAAAAAAGAAAGGCCTAATGCAATTGGCTAATTAATGATTAATTAAGCTAAAAGATTTAATTTAAGTACATTCATAACCCTTCCCACACATGTGGGTTGGATTTTGATTTCCTTTACTTAGGTTATTGAACACCTAAGCACCTACCCAAGATGAATTGGTTAAGTTATGGAATGTTTTGAAAATTTTATCAAGTTAATTAAGTAGGTGATTAGTGGATTAGCCCTTAATTAAGTTTATATTAAGGAAGAAAGGGGGTTTAAGGAATAGCTTAAGGAAAATATCCCAAAATTATTCCATAAACCTCTTGTTCACTTAAGCAAAGCTTAATTAACTTAATAAAGGGATTAAACCATTATTCACATGTTTAATTAAGCTTAATTACATTAAGAGAGTGATTAAGGATTCATTAATTGATTTCCTAATTAGCTCATCAATAAATCCCAAGAAAATTAGAGAGGTAGAGGTCATCCCACTAAATGCATCGAAATTTGAAATGAATTAATGAAGTAATTTGGAGTAATTAGAGTTAAATTTTAACTAAAACCCTAACTAAGGGAAATGCACTATTCAAAATACATCAAAAATAATTTTAGTAAATTCCTTACTAAATTATCCTCATAATGCATTTTATTTTGTATTTTTTTCTACATTTAGCTATGAATATTTGAAGATTTAGTGATTAAGGAATTAATTAAAATCCCAAATTATATAACTAATCCCATCGGTGCCACATGGACCGCTAACGTGGTGCATGCTTTCCATGTGGTGCGATGGGATTCATCACTTAAGTTATCACATCCCAATCATCCCGGTATGCTATGCACTTTCTCTCGATTGTCAATCAAAGATCGGATTGAGATCGATCCCATGATTTCTAAAGGGATTAATCAGATCCTATGGATTAATCAAGACCATCCATCCAAAATGTGGATGTCCATGATTCATCGAGCCGCCATGGAGAGGGCATCCCCCACTTTAGGAAGATACAAGAGCTCATTATGCTCATTGAGCTCAAACTTTACCCACACCATCTAGGAGTAAGCACAAGTAGATCTAATGACCAATTTTACTTGAGGTGAAAATTCTCTTCATAAAGGATAAGACACTCCCTATTCTAGGTTTGGTTTGAAGGCATACCTCATCGGAGGCTATCACTGACACTCCCAACCATCGAGGTAGCTTCAGTAGAGAAAAGCCTTGAAGGTTTGAGGGTTAAGGTTGAGTGGATCTTCTATGGACCAAGCTCCTCTTCAAATGCTCATGACCTTGGTCTAGCTCCCACCTCCTTTCTTTGAAGAAGAAGCTTTGGATGAGTTGATTAGGCCCCTGAGGATGCTTGAAGGAGGAATTGGATTGGAATTGGGTATTGTTGGAATTTCCCTTAGCCTCTCTATTTTGGCTCAAAGAAACCAGAAGAGGAGAATGGGAAATGCTTGGGAATTTTGAGGAAGCTTGAGTGCTAGCTCTAGGTCTCTGCTCAATCAAGTGTGAGTGTCTTGGATTCAAGTGAAATGAGGGGAGTATATCTCCCCTTGAAGGATCGATGATCGAAAGGCTTTATTTTTGATCAAATTCACCCCTTCAATGGGTTTTTTGGCTATTAAGGGTATGACATGGTTCATTTATAGCAGAGGGGGTAGTGGAGAAGTGCCATGTACTGATTTTTGGTGGAGGAGTGATTGATATGTGCTTGAAATGAAGGGAGTGGTCGATTTTGGCCTTAGGTTGGGTTTGGCTGACCCAAACCCATTGGGTCATGTGCACCATGATCACTAGTGTCCACTTGGTCCACTAAGATGGTGCCAAGTGGCCATGAAGAGGATTTGACCAAATTCCAAGTGAATTGGCCAAGACTTACCCATTGACCTAGGGGTAAAATGATCATTTGGCTTGTATTTTAATTTGAATATGTTTGGCATGACAGAAAATGAGTTGCACCAAGTTTAAATGAATTTGGAGTTGATTTGGTATGATTTGACTCATGTTGGCCTATTTAGGTCAAAATGGGTCAACTTGGGTCAAGTTGACCAATTGGTCAAAGGTCAATGGGGTTAGTCAAGTTCAAATGATCATATGAATTGATTTGATATATTTGTTTCCAATCAATTTGGTTTATATTTGGATTTGGTTCATTTGATTTCATTTAGGTCAAATGGGTCAAGTTGACCCATTTGACCTATTTGGGTTAGGTCATGGGTTGGTTTAGGTTTCATTGGTCATTTGAAATGTATTGGTATCTTTGTTTCCAATCAATTTTGGTTTAATTTGATTTTGGCTCAATTTGACCTTTTAGGTCAAGTTGGGTTCATGGTCAATTGGGCTAGGTTAGGTCTAGTTGGCCAATTGAGGCTTTGGTCAAGTTCAACAAGTGATTTGGAATGAACTTGACCCATTGGTTTTAATCAATTTAGATCAAGTTTTGACCCATTTTAATTTTTAGGTCAAGTTGGGTCAACTTGGGTCAAGTGGCCAATTGGGCTAGGTTAGGCTCAAATGATGATTTGGTCAAGCTCAAACATTGATCATGAATGAGTTTTGATCAATGGTTTCAATCAATTTGTCCTATGGTGGATTTTGGCTAATTTAGGTTGCATTTTGGCTAAGTTTTGACCCTTAGGTTTGACTTGGTTTGACCCAATTTGAGTGATTTGTCATCTCATGAAGATTGTTGCTCACAATGTGAGGCTTAGGTGGGCTTAGTTCAATCCGATTTGGGTAGGATTAGAATTTGGCTCAAAAGGGTACTTTAGATCACTTTGGTGAGCCTAAGTGGGTCAATTGATTGACTTGATCAAGGCTGAATCAAGTTTGGATGAACTCACATATGGACTTATGATTGAAATATAAATCCATTTGCAAGTGATTTGGAGTCAAATGGGTTTTGATTCATTTGACAATTTCAAGTTCAAAGGGTGAACATGAGTTTTATTTGGGTTTGATTTTTGAATTTAGTTTTGGTTTGATAATTGAAGTTTGTGTTTATATTTAGATTCATGATTGAATGATTGATTGAATCATGAAGAAAAATCAAGGGTTTTGCTTGATTTGGCTAAGTTTAAGAATTTGACTTTAAAGGCTTAGGTTGAATTTAGGTTGAATTTGGATTTGATTTTTTGAATTGATTTTAGATATTTGAATTTATTTTTCATTTATATTTATGAATATAAATGAGAATATAAATGGTTATGAGAAAATTTCTTGAATTTAAATTGATTTGGATTTGATTTAGGCTAAGTCCATAAGATAGAATCAAAGATTTTGGAATTAGAATTTCAATCATCAAACTGATTTGGTGATTTGAGTTTGAAGAAAATTAATTAAGTTGGAATTGATTTGAGTTTGACTTGAAAGGAGGAAGTGAGGATTTGGTTCAAGCTATGGGGTAGGCAAGTTTTCCTAAAACCTCTAAGGCATGACCTATTCATATGGCTAACTCTTCTAAGTCTCTAGGTTGAGTGTCCACCTAATCACTAGATGTGTCTTAAGACTAAGGAAACTCTTAGTGTCTAGAGAAGTCCTATGTCAGGATGGAGGGGTTGAGAGCTCATTCTAAAATGAGGTCAACAAAGGGTCCAATAGCCTTACATCTTCCAAAGTGAAATGACAGGGTAACCCTTGTGGCAAAAAAAGAGAGAACCCAAGGGAGACTACAGAGTGAGTACACAGGGATTTATCTCAACTCAGGTAGTCAGGCAATTCCTATAGGGAGTTCTAACACTGCCCTAAAGATAGGATGCCTGCTTGGGAAAAGGGGCCCTTTGGGGCTTGAATTCTAATCCACAAGCGTAAAATTTTTGTTTGTTTGTTTAGTTTATTTTATTATGAACCCTGTTAGTTTGTGAGGGATCAAATTGAGAAGGAGCTTATATCAACCTAGACCTATCTCAGATTCTTGAACCAAGGGAGAATCATTGCATCCTGAATAAATTCTCCAACCAGGGGTGGCTACTATGAAAGGGGAACTTATTCAAAAAAGTAACCAGGTAGTGTCAAAGGATGTGATCCAAATAGAGTGCCCGCAGGTAGAGGGGCCACTAAGGGGCTTGATCCAAAACCCTAGAGAAGATAATATCATAAGTATTTGGTGGCCAACTCATGGAGAAAGCATGGGGACTCACATCGCAAGAGTGGTATCCACTAGGTGAGTCTTTGTCGGCATAGTGAACATCAACCAACCTAAGGTGCCCATCAATTTGTAATAATGTAGGAAGAAAGCTTGAGACTCACATCCTCCATGAGCGATTGCTAGGATAGTATCTTCAACTTGATAGGTGCCATCGACTAGGATGACTACTAAGTGAATGCCACGGGGACTTATATCAACTCAAATGTAGTCAGAGGGAAGGACCTCTTACAGGGAACTACAAGGCTCGTTGGTTTGATGATCAAGTTAGAAGAAAGCCAGGACTCACATCTTCCAAAATAAGGAACCTGGGTGACATACTAGCGAGGTAGCATGGGCAGGCACGGATCGACTAATGAGTGAGTGCCACAGGCGGCTTGCTCCCACATCAAAATAGCCTGAGATAGAATATATGTGTTTATGCATGAAAGAATATGATGCCTCTGGGGGACTCTTACAGCTAGACCTCAAGGATACCTACTAGTTAGTGCATGATAGCTAGTTCAAGAAGAAAGTGTCGGGACTCACATCTTCTTAAACAAAGTCAACATGAGGTAGTTTACTGGCTTAGCAATGAAGACTACAAAACTAACATGATGCTCATTGGTTTGCAATGGCCAAGTTAGGAAGAAAGCATGGGGACTCACATCCTCCAACAAATGACCATTGGGGTGACATACTAGCAAGGTAGCATGTAAACCCGACCTAGAGTAGCTAATGAGTGAGTGCCACAAAGGGCTTGCTCCCACATCAAAATAGCCTGAGATAAAAAAATATGTGTTTATTTTTGTACTATGTTAAAGGAATAGGATGCTTGCTTGGGTTCTCTCACACCTACCTAAACACACTTGGGGAATTGGATAAAATGGTGCCATGGATGGCCGAATTCCACTAGAAAGGATGTCGGGGTTCTCTCACACTTACTTGTGCTAATCAAATAGGATGCCTCTTGGGTTATCTTACACCTATTCTAATAGCACCAGGAGATTGTGTTTATGTCATGAAAGAGGGATAGGATGCCTCTTGGGTTCTCTTACACCTATCTAAAGCCATGGAAGATTGAACATGCAAATAATGCTTTGAAAGAGAATATTTTGATGAAATGGAATCAAATTTTTATTATTTTGTTGATAATTAATTTCAAACATATTTTATGCATAATATTTCTTTAAATAGATCCCATTAATTGAAAGCATAGGGTGTTCCCCTTTACAATCAATAAGCTGATATGATCCTCTTTGGTAAGCCTTCTCTATAACATAAGGGCCTTCCCAAGTGGGTTTAAACTTGCCTCCCATGTTTCTATGGACAACAATTGGTCTCTTTAGGAATAACACAAGTTCTCCTACTTGGAAAGACCTAGGGCGGACTGGCTTGTTGTGAGCTTAAATCATTTTGGCTTTGTACAACTTGAGGTTCGGCATGCCAGGGAGATCTCCTCAAACCTTGAGCTCTTCTAACTTTGCATTTTGTAGTGATCTTGCTACCCAATGCTATCCTTAGTGATGGGAGTTGAACTTCTAAAGGTAGAATAACTTGACCCATACACTAAAGAAAATACTAGGGTTGGGGTTCTATATGTGGTGCAGTAGGCCCACAAGGCTTTAACCAACTGCTCATTCCACTATCGCTTGCTATCATCAAGTGTCTTCTTTAGTATTTGGATGAGAGTTTTATTGAATTCTTCTACTAAGCCATTTGCTCTAGGGTAGTAGATGGTAAAGTATCTCCAATCTATACCATGTCTTCTGGTGAAGCTGTTGATCTTGGTGCTTTTGAATGCAGTACCATTATCGGATATAATTCATCGAGGCACCCAAACTTATATAGGATATAGTTCTTGAAAAATTGAAGCACATGTTGGTGTGACTTCTCGAGTGGAATTGCCTCGCCCACTTGGAAAAGTAATCGATGGCTAAGATGAGTGATGACCCTTGGAAAGAGGATTAGGACCCACAATGTCGGTACCCCAATACTCAAATGGCCTTGAAGCTAATGTAGGGTAGAATGTTGGGTGGTTGATGTAGGACCACATCGTGTACGACATAATGGTATCTCTAGCTACATCCATACGTCACATATCATGGCTACTAGTATCCTAGTCTCTTGATCTTCATCTTCATCTTCGAACCAGATTGATGCACTCCGCATAGACCTGAATGTACCTCGGTCATGATCCTACATGTTTTGTGTCTGTCTAAATAGCGTAACTACATTTGATCGAAAGATTGTCGGTGCCATCAAGAGCATAAAGAGAACTTTCTATTTGGCTTGTGACTTTTCTTGAGGTAATTGATCGGTGTTCAAATAGTCTATGAATGGTTGCCTTCAATTTGACTCATCATCCATTTTGGTAATGGCAACCTCCCCTTCAAGAGAAAGTTTCTCGATGAGTTCATCATCAATAAGGGATAGGACTTGTCTATTTTGGACTCTTATTGGAATGGACTCATCTTCTAGACATGCCAATTTCTTGGCAAGTTTATCCAAAGCATCTACTACTGCGTTCTCTGCTCGAGGAACCTTGTAGATGGCGACTTCAGGGATTTGGGCCAATAGCTTCATAGTATACTCATGGTAATGACAAAGCTTAGGTTTGAGAACCTTGTAGGACTGCAATCTGGTAAAACCGAGAATCCCCATAGATGTTGATGCTCTTGACAGTGTGATGGCTAACTCCTCAAAGCCTCATACTGCTTCATTATGGTGCGATTGGAGAGGTAGTATGAGAATCTCATCACATCATGTGGAGTTAAGAGAACTAATCCTACCCTACCTTTCTTAGAAGAGTAGATTGTGGTGCTTCTCCTTTATGAAAGGAAGCCACACCATCAAAATACATCTCCCATCAGCGGTTATCAACCTCCCCTAAGTTCATGATTTATTTGTCAGGGAGATCATCACTAAGCGGGGGAATCACGGTAGTGGTGTGTGGTAGAAATCGCTAGTGTCAAACATCCGGATAGCGTTGGCGTATCATGAGATTTTATAGTGGATTGGTTCTAGAAATCAAGTTCACCTTATGAAAGCATATAGTGCCATAGCTTTTGGGATACAAATCAAAGCTAGGCAATGTTTCTCAATAGGTGGGTAGTTCACTTGAGAATCAAACAACGGTGAGGTAGTAGAGCACTCTCCTTCCCTTCATCATTAGCTTGGGCCAACAAAGCACTGAGAGAGTCATCCAATGCAGCAGTGTAGAGGATGAGTGGCCTACCCGAGAAAGGGTGCTAGAACTGGTAGCTTCACCAAATATTGCTTGATATCTTTAAAGGCACTGGCCCTTGTCATACCTCTTGAACTTGTCATACTTTTTGACAAGTGCTGAGAATGGCCCTTGTCATCCCGATAGGTTGGAAATAAAGCATCTTAGATACACCAACCTTCTTTGGAAAGATCTGAGTTGAGTTAAACTTTTAGGAGGTGGAATTTTTAAGATAGCTTTGATCTTTTTTGGATCTATTTCTATTCCTCGGTGTCGGACAACAAACCCAAGGAATTTCCCTGAAGCTACTCTAAATGCACACTTCAGGGGTTTCATTTTGAGGTTATATTATCTTAACCTTTCAAAAACTACTCTCAAGTCAAAGAGATGGTCTTCCTTTTCTTTGCTCTTGAGATCATCAATGTAGCACTCAACGATGATGGATGAGTTCATTGATGAGTCATGGTGGTTGTGTAGCACCGGCATTTTTTAAAGGCATGACCCTATAATAGATTGATTGGGGTTTGAAAGTAGTGTTTCTTTCATCCTTAGGGGGCCATCTTGATATGGTTGTAGCCAGATGACCCATCAATGAAGGAGAAAATTACATGAGATGAGGCGATGCCCACCATTAATTCTGGTATAGGAAGAGGAAACTCATCCTTAGGACATGCCTTGTCTAAGTCCATCAATTCAACGCATATGCAAATTTGGCCATCCTTCTTCTTAACTGGTACAACACTGGCTAACCAAGTAAGGTATTTTTCTTCCCTGATGAAACCAGCATCGATCAATTTCTTGACTTCAGAAATGACCTATTGTTCAATTTCTAATCGCATGCATCTAGAAGCTTGCTTGATAGGGTTAGCGCTAGGATCTATTGCTAGTTTGTGGACTACTATGTCAGGAGATAATCTTGATATTTCTGTATAACTCTATTCAAAGCAGTCTTTAAACTTAGTCAATAGCCTAACTAAGTCATTGGTTTTTTTTCATTCAGGAATGAACTGATGTATGTCGGGCATTGATTTTATTCTATCCCGAGGTTGATTTCTTTAAGCTTGTTGATTGTTGAATGGATCTCCTCTTCAAATTCTAGTGATGCATGTTTGATTTGGAGATCATCTAGATCATTTGAAGTTTCTAAGCACACATCCTCATAAGGTTTGGTGTTGTGTGAAAAGAATCTATCATACTCCAAATGATTGGTGATAACTAAATAGTAATCATCATCATCGAATGTACCCATTGTATCAAATCATAGTCTTGATCTTGATTGTGCATCCCTGCCTGTGTTGTTCCATAGCTTTTTGAAGTACTATGACCTTTGCTTAAACCATGTATAAGGAATCAAACCCTTCTTTGCAAGATTAAGAACACAAGGTGAGTACCAATCAAAATGCAATTCCATTAATTCTTTGTTTGAAATATCCTCAAATCTACATCATTTGGACTTGAGGATAATGATCAAAAAGAATCTCTTAGCTTGACATCTCTAGAAGAAGGAGGGCTTCCTTAACTACTAAACCTTTAACTTTTTGAGATGAATGAGAGGTTAGAGCTAAGGTTCCTAACTACTGTGTGATAGTTTCACATATATTTAATTCAAATACATTGTGCTTTTAATGCGGAGGCCTGGTCTCATTTATCAGCTCATGTGTCTAATGAAACTCACTAGAGGGGTTGGTTGGTATACTAATCACATTAGACTCATCCTCATGGATTCCAAGTCTATGTTAATAGTAGGGTACTCTATGAACTAGAACATAACCCTGTTGGTGATGGCCAACCGGAGGTCTTCCACCTCTAGAACGCCTCTTTCCTCTATGCCTTGGCGAGGGTCAGTCATCCTACCCACATGTCTATATGATGGAATGAGCGTGAAATGTGATATGTGACTTTACTTCTTCTTCAATTTCCCTTTCTTGTTTACTTGGATTTTTATTTTTCTTTTCTTTTTCTTTTTCTTTTTCTTTTGCTTTTTCTTCTTTTTCTTTTGTATTTAAATTTTTTCCAAGTTCATGAGAAAGGGTGTTTTGAGAAAGATAGTAGGTAGCATCCTCATATATCTCAACCTTTCTGAGTGAAAATGGCTTTTCATCTCTTTTCACATAGTACTCAATCCCATCCTTCACGAACTTGATGCGATGGAGGGAGAATGGAATCATCTTATTGATGTATCCAAAACCTAGAGCAAAAGTGGTGAATGAAGTATTTGAATCAATGATATAAAACTTAGCTTTAGTCTTCCAGTCATCTATCTTCAAAGGTAACACTATGGAACCTAAAACACTCTGGCCTTGTTCATTGAATCCTCTCAACATCATTTGATCTCCTCAGAGTGTGGAGATGTTGATCCTCAAATAGGAAAGGGTCTTTAGACTCATAATGTTCGATGCTCTTGGATCGATGAGAACTCAGTCGAATCACGCCCATGTCCATTGTAATGTAGAGGATGGTTGTGCTCCATGTCCCCCAGTAGGTCTTTATCTAGAAGTGATTCCTGAGCTTCTCTAGAATAATGTGCCTCCTCTCCAATAGCGATCAGCTGAGCTAAGAATATCTCTGGATTAAGGAGAGCCTTGATTAATGATTCCCTCATCTCTTTGGATAAGATAAGGGCATCGTATATGCTTAGCTTAGATAGAAACTTTCTTAGGTGAGAGAGGGCATTGTAGTCCACCTTGGGTTGATCCTCCATAAGCATATCCGAGTGGAGCATCCATGGAGGGGCTTCTCGATCCTCGAACCAATGACTTGTTTCCCCTTATGGAGGTGCTGCCCTGGGAGGTAGAACCTTGCCACTCTGGAGGTTGACTTGGTGATCTCTTGTGGCGGGGTAATGGAAGATTCTACCACACGTTAGGCTCTACAACTATGGGACCCTCAATTAGATGATTCCAAGTCTATCTCAAGAGCATTATTTAGAGTAGGAAAGTCCAACTCTCAAAAGAGGAAGATCGAGTTGTTATAGTTATTGTTTAGACTTGAAGATTTTCATTAGGGATTTAGACAACCCATCGAAGTGACATAGATATAATTCAAACTAGCTTTATTCTTCAATTTCTTGGATTTTGAAGGATGTACATAGTAGAAATCAAGTAAAGTAAGAGGAGTGGGGATTTGATGCCCTCATCCATATAAGATGTATACTAGAAGAAGAGCTAGAGTAGAAGTAGTAGGCTGCAACGGATGTGAGGCTACTCGATCGGTGGTTGCTACTTGGCTATCCAGTACACAAGCTGTTATTCTGAGCTCCCCTTTCCTTGAGTTGGCTCTTGCAAATCTTCCTTGATGTTGGAGGTTTGAGCTATCTTAGGCACCTGTAAGGAAAGTTTCTTGATTTTGGAGACAATTTTCTTAGAGGTGCAGGATAAGGAGATATCCCAACCTTCTTTGGTTTTGGTACGATTGCAAGTTTCCCCAAGGTTTACCATAATGGAACTAGATGGTTGTTCCATAAGGTATTCCTTCGGGATAACTATAGCATCGGTCTTGAAGCTATGCTCAAGCCAGTCGTTGAATGAAAAGCAATCTTCCAAAACATGACCTAACATGCGATGGTAGGGGCAAAAGTTGGGATCATTGCTTTTGACAACTTCCTCAGTCTCTAGGTTGGGTAGCATATAGGCTTCTTTATGAGATTCTTAAAGATCTTTCTGATTACCTCCCTCTTAAATGAATAAGGCTTATTAAGTTTATTCGAAAGAGTAGGTGGACCATAGCTACCTGGCGGTGGGTATGTGTACCTCTTCTACTGATGATGTGGCTAAGGAGGAGGTGGTGCAAGTTGTGGAGGCTGATGTGGTAGCTAGTAGGGCTGCCTTGGTGGTGGTAGAGGAGGTGGATGTGATGGCTACGGAGCATGAGGTCTCTCAAACTGCTCTCTGGCCGACTATTTCCCCTTGGCTACTACTATCACTGCCCCGAGCTTCTTCTCAAAATCTTTTCGTGGCTTCTACTTTGTTGATTGGTTTGGAAATGGTGACTATTTGGCTTCTCGTTGAAAGCTAGCTGCCTTGTTAATTAGCTTTTCAAAATTTTTGATCATCAAACCTTTGAGCATGAAGGGGGCCATGGATATTCTTAAGCGACATCTCGATGGCATCTTTGTTGAATAGTGTGGTTCACATTTCATACTCAAATTATGCCATCTGAATGTAATCAATGAGGGACTCATCGGGGTTTTGTTGAGCCATGATGAGATCACCTGTCACCCTTTGAGCTCAACCTCGAATGAAGAGTTGCTCCAACTCCAAAATCTTCACGAACTATTGGGAAGTTGTAATACCAATCAAAGGCAATGCCTACTAAGCTACTGACAAAGAAATGGAAGAGTAAAGTGTCACTACCACCGACATTATAATAACTGATCCTGAAATGCGCAATATGCTACTTTGAGTTCCCACTGCCATCGAAGCTTTTGAAAGAAGGTGGCACGAAACCCTTAGGATATTGGATCAAATTCTTTTTAGGGTCTACCCTTTGGGCGATGATCCTCCAGGCTTGAATGCTTCTCTCCTACTCAACCATGGTTTTGATATCTTTTCTTGTATGGAGGTACTATCCACTTCCATCCTAGCTAGTGCTACCCTACTCTATTAGAGGTAAAGTCTTGGTGAATCTAAGACATGCACCAACTTCTGTGACTAGTCTACTATAAAATGATATGTGCTTATTTTTGAAGTGCTAAGACTACTGCTAACAAGTCCTCGAGCTGCTTCCCCATCCTATCTATTTGTTCATCTTTCTATTTTAATTGCTGATGGAGGTGTTGGGTGGTGGCTTCTGCTACCTCAACACCTTCCATGTCTGCTCGAGAGAACCACAGGTATCTACCATGTGTACCCTCACTGAATCCTCTAACAAGTCATCTTCATTCAAATCAAAGCTAACCTTTTCATCTTCTAAATTAGACCAGGCATATCCTAAGATTTCCTTCTTCTCCACTAGATACTGAGCTACTATGTCATCTAGGGATTGGTCCAACACTAGCATGAAAGATGGTCGACCGGTAATGGGATCACTATCATGAATAGATAAGCACCACCTTTGTGCGTTGTTGAGCTGATCTTGTGAGGACTGTACACTAGAGGAAATATACTCTCTTTGGATCTAGAGTGGCACTCCTAGGAGGATCTATGGCCATAAGGGTGGCTGAACTGTCTCCTCCTCCCTCAACTGTTGTGACCATCTCCATAGCCTGCTGTGGTGGTGGTGGTGAAGGGATGACTATTATACTTCGAGGTCACCATTCCTTCTACACCATGATTGGGGCAGAAGGTTGAGCAGGAGAGCTTAGCCTCACCACAGTTAGTGATGTAGATGGGATGGGATCTCACCATAGTGATCACCAAGTTCTCTTTCTCGATGCGGCCTTCATGGCCTTAGGGAATAGTAGATCTTTGGGACATATGCAGAGATGGCGGGCATGTAGAAGAGTGGTGTGATGAGGCACCCACTCTCTTAGGATAGGAGCTCCTCTTATGATGTGTAGTCCCCATCAATAAGATACTATGTATGAGGGTAGCGCGATCTAGAAAGTCCAAGTCACATTGACTCTATACCTCGTGCTCCTAGTGACATGAACTGATGTCGGCCTCTCTAGCCCTCTCTACTTATGATGCACGCCCCACTATGGGGAATAATCTCAAATCAAATTGAGCCCTAGACTCAGATCATCCATAGGCTCCTCCTACTTGGCATAAAATTGATTGGTGGCTGTCGTACGACCTCCTCCTCTCACTAATAGGTGCCTGAAACTAAATCACTGGCGGAGGTGAAGCAAAATCCTTCTAGCATCCTCTCAATCAGACCAAGAGAGAGGGTGGAACTAGTTTTGCAGTGGGAAACCAACCTAGGTAACTCTATAATAGATTGGTGGCTACCCAACTCTTAGAATTATGAGTGTGATACTGCTTAATCATGCAGTTCTTGTTTCTTTGCTGGGTCCTAGTAGGTTGAGCATAGTAGGAACTAGACCCAACCTCGAAAGTAGGGGAGACAATCCCTAGAATCAAGGGAGCCTTCCCCTTTGAGGGAGCCAGCAAGTGGGTACTAGCCCTAATTGGGGTAGCATGGGGAACAATCAGCACTTACTAGCAGATACTACTCGTGGGAACATCCAACCTTCCTCTTATGAGGGAATCTTTGAGTTAGATGGCATGTCGACTGGATGGTCTTACGCGGTCACCATGCTCACTAGCTATCATGAGGGGTTCCCTCACATGTAATCTGGCCCCTCGAAGCCCCAACCAAAGTGGATGAGGTGGGCATAGTCATATCATGGAAGGCTGGCCTGATCCTAGGCCGAATCCATCCCATGAGAAAACATGAACACATACTTCGCCATTACAATCAATGGCCGATTGAAAGTCGCAATGTTGAAAACAAACTTGAATTAGATTCTATTTTGTTGATTTTTGAATTTAGATTTAGAATTTGAACCCACTCAATACAAGAAAGTGTTAAGTGGGGCTCAAATGATTTATAAGAGATTTTGAGATTGATTGGAAAGAGGATTTTTGAATGTAGATTCCACTTTCAACAAATTTGGGTATGTTGAAAATGGGTTCAAGTATTTTTGAAGAGATACTTCCATTAGGTTCATGTTTGAATTTTGATTTTTTGATTTTGAGGACCCTTTATTTAACAAATTTGAGTATGTTAAAGTAAAGGGTCAATTGATTTTTTGATTTGAGAATTTTGGAATTTACTCACTTAGCAAATTTGGGTATGCTAGGTGAGGTGTTTGAAAATAATTTCTTCTTTTTTTTGTTTGCTTTATTTTGTGAATCATTTGTGGTTTTGAAAAAGGAATCCTCATTTAGCAAATTTGGGTATGCTAAATGAAGAATCCAAATGTGTTTTGTTTTTTTTTAAAATTTTTTTAAAAATAGGATTCTTAGAAAATTTGGGTTTGCTAAGGAAATCTAGTGTGTTTCTTTGTTTTGATTTTGAAAATATGATTCTTAGAAAATTTAGGTATGCTAAGGAAATCTAATGTGTATTTTTTTTATTTTTGTTGAATTTTGAAAATAGGATTCTTAGCAAATTTAGGTATGCTAAGGAAATCATAATGTGTTTCTTTTATTTTGGATTTTGTTTTAAAAATGGAGACTTCACTTTAGCAAATGTGGTATGCTAAAGTGAAGTTCCAATGTTTTTAATTTTGTGGAATGGAGATTTCACTTAGCAAATTTGAGTATGCTAAATGAAATTCCAAAAATGTGTTTCAAATTTTGTTTTGAAAATGTTCACTTTTAGCAAATGTGGTATGCTAAAATGAAGTTCCAATGTGTTTTGAATTTTGTGAAATGGAGATTTCACTTAGCAAATTTGAGTATGCTAAATGAAATTCCAAAAATGTGTTTCAAATTTTATTTTAAAAATGGAGACTCACTTTCTCAAATGTGTGCTAAAATAAAGTTCTAAAAATGTGTTTCAAATTTTTTTTTTGAAAATGGAGACTTCACTTTAGCGAATGTGGTATACTAAAGTGAAGTTCCAAATGTGTTTTGAAGTTTGTTCTGGAAATGGAGACTTCACTTTTAGCAAATGAAGTATACTAAAATGAAGTTCCAAATGTGTTTTAAAATTTTGTTTGTTGATTTTGAAAAGAGATTTCCATTTAACAAATTTGGGTATGTAAGATGGAAATCATTTATGTTACATTTTTCAAAGATGTAGTTTCGTGTGTGATTTTGCTTTTTTTTTGAAAGAGGAAATTCCAACCTAATCATATATGGAATATGTTAAGTGGGATTTCAAAATAGTGTCATTTTATTTGGAAATGAAATCTTCATTCAATAAATTTGGGTATATTGAATGGAGATGTTCATATGTGCTATTTTGAAAGGCTTTTTTTCTTGATTTTGATTGGAAATGAAACCTCCATTCAATAAATGTGGCGTATATTGAATGGAGAGGTTTCATATGTGCTTTTTGAAAATTGATTTTGATTTGAAATGAAACCTCCATTCAATAAATGTGGGTATATTGAATGGAGAGGTTTCATATGTGCTTTTTGAAAATTGATTTTGATTTTGATTAGAAATGAAACCACCATTCAATAAATGTGGGTTTATTAAATGGAGAGGTTTCATATATACTTTTTGAGAATGTGAAAATTCTAACTTAAAAGATATGGAATGTGTTGAGTGGAATTTCATAGTTGTGAATTTTCTTGAAGATGTAACATCCATCCAACACATTTGGATGTATTAAATGAAAAGGCCCATCTTCAAATTTTATGTTTTTTTGTAAACATGATTGTTGTTTTTATTTTTGAAATGTTCCTGCATGTAACAATTATGAAAATTGTTAGATACAGTGCAAATATTTTATTAAGTGTATTTTGAATAAGTGCTTTTAAAAGCAAGACTTTTATGAAGGATTTATTTTGTCTTTATTTTTGGAATGAACATTTCCTTACCATAGAAATGGTAAGGAGGAAGTCTTTAATTATTTTCTTTTTATTAAATTTTTATTTTCACCCATTTGGGAATCTAACGGGGGTTTTAAGACCAACACGTGAGGTCCTAAAACTAAAGATGTTGGCTAGCTTAACTTAAGGATGAAATAAGCTAAGTGCCAATGGAAAGAAATATAGTCTTGGATTTATACAAAAGTACAAACCACTATCGATGCTTGGAGACAATGATCATTTACCAAAGATGGAGGCGAACCATCCCTAGTAGAGTCCCAGAAAAATATGGTGAAAGAATATTCATATTTTACGCCTTCATCTATCCCCTTTTGGAAGAGGATAAATGAAAACAAAAATAGAACACCTTGTGGGACACCATGTAGATCCGTAGATGTTCTTATTAGGGTGATCGGGCACAACATTAAGGAAAGGTGTACTATCTCGAAAGATAGAAGTCACCACCTACAATGGACCTAATCACCTTAATAAGAACTCCTAAGGACTATGGGTCTTCAAAATGTACCAGAGATTCTTCCCCTACTTTACATGGAAAAGTAAAGCAATGTTTATTTTAAAATGGGTTGTAAAGTTTCCTACAGGGGAAAGCCCCCATAGTTAATTACATTCTAAGGAATATGATTCCTTAGGAATACTCTCAATTAAGGTAAATGATCATTATCTCCAAAGATTTTGAAGGTTGGACTATCAATCAATTGGTTTATTTTTAGAAAGTTAAGTGGGATCTATCTAAAGGAGGGAGTTCATATCAAAGCCAAATGAAGATAAGTAAGGGATGCTTAGGATACTAGGAAGCCTAAAGCATCTCTATCTATGGTTGGGCTTTACATTTTTGAAATTGAATTATTTTAGTTGAATTTTATTAGAACATTAGGGCTTACAATTCCATGATATAAGGTCATGGAAATGCCTAAGAGGTCAGGATTTAAGCTTGTAGCCCACAAAGGGAAGTAGCAATCTCTGAACCTAAATCTAGGGAGCTTTAGTGAGGGCCAAAAGAATGACCTAAATCTAAAGTGAAAATGGGTATTTGGTTTACCTCCATAGGAGAGGATAAACCACTCGACTGTTGGACTTACAACTGCATAGGGGTGGCCACCAACTAACTCCTCCTACAATTTTAAAACATGTAGGCCAGTCAAATGCTTTTGCAAGATAGCTAAGTTATTGTTTATTCAGAAAGAGACTAAGTTTTAAACACACTCCCTAAGAGACTAGATCATGTAGAGCATGATTTAATGACTTAAATCTAATGCAAATTTTGTTACATTTTATTTTCATTTTGGATAATCAATTTGACACGAGCTTTAGGATTCATATGCCTAATGCATGAGAAATTAGATTATGGGCTAAAATTAGCAAGATAAAGAGGTGTGTTTCTACCATGGTTCTCAAAGGTCAAGCCAAGTTCTCTGGCAAAGGTGGAAGCCCTCCAATCAAGAGTGAAATAATATGCTTTTTTATGCATGATGTGAGAAAATATAACATCCAACTAATGGGTTGTTAATTCTTTTATCTTATTTATAACTTAGACTTTAGGTGAGGTTATGAGTTATTTTATTTTTAGTTAGAATTGATTAGTTGGATAGAAAATTTATTTTTCTAAGAGCCTAATCATCATCCAGGCCATACATCAAAGCAAGGAATAAACTAGGAAAAGATGCCATCTTAATGCACAAGCTAAATAAACATCAATCAATTTATAAAGCTAGCACAAAAGAATAAGGGGATATTTGTGGTCGGGCTTTATCGCATAAACCCAAACACAAATTGGGTAGTGAGCTCTACCCTTATACAACCCAGTTACAAATGAATTAAATACAATCAAGAAGGAATTCATTGTTATGGGGTCATCATTCATTCTTCATTTCTTCTTTCTTCTTTTTCTTTCTTCTTTCTTCTTTCTTCTTTCTTCTTTTGGTTAGTTGGAATGTGGTTGCTCCAAAGGCTTCACATGGTACATAAGGCATAGCCTTATAACCAATGTTCATCCTAATACCCATAAAAATCATTCCAAAATCTTAATTATAAAATTACATGAAAATGGGAAAAAGAAATCTAACTAAACTTGCAAAATAGAGATTAGCTAAGCACACCAAACAATCCCAAGCATGTAAGCACCCACACATGGCTAAATAAGTCCACGCCTATTTTGGATTATGCTTAGAGGTATAAGCACCTGCATGGAAAAAATAATTATATTTCTATTACATCGCCCCTAAAGCACAATCCCCTGCAGAAGACAATGGTTAGAATAAGATTGCCCTACCATTCAGTCTACACACATACACCCTAACATCCAGACTAAAATAATACATCACAAAATCAAATCAAATATTAAACCATGCACTGCCCTAACCTAAAGCTAGAAGTGGTGACTTAGCTTAATGTGTGTGCTATTTAAGGTTTGTGTGGTATGCTTAGCTAGGCTTTAAGGTTAAAGTTTTCTAAGTGTGAAAATGTTCAACTTAGAAAGTGGTTTCATTTAAGTGATTTAGTTGATTTGGTTGATTTTATGTTGTGATTTGATTAGGTTTGAATGAACCTACAATTAATTACTAAGTTGTAAGAGAGGAAAAGAAGAGAACTTCTCTTTCCTCCTACCTTAAGTAATTTCTAAGTAGATTCATATTTGATTTTTGTTTAGTGAATGTTTTATTATGTTTTAATTAATCCTAAGTTTAGATTTTCCCTAAATAAACCTATTAAAAAAAGACATTTTAATATTAAGTAAAGTGAAATACTATCACAAAACACACAACACTTCATTTCTTTCCCAACATGTGTAACATGCATATGGATGAACCCTAAGCATATCTATACATGTAATTGGAAGTGTTTAGCACACCTTAATGATGAATGCTAAGGGATGTTACTTAAGAAAATTTAGATGCTTCATGATGCATGATTTTGTTAAGTAGAAAAGGGTGATTCTTTTATCCATTTTCATATGCACATTTACAAGTATAAAAGACATAAGTGAGTGACACATTGTTAGCATCGGGGTGTAAGGTACAAGACCTACTTGGGGCTACTTAAAGCTCACAACCCAGGGTTGTCTAGACTAATATACCACTTTTCTTAAATACATGTGCATGTACAAAAAGAAATGCATGGAAAGAGAATCATGCAAAAAGTTTATGTTTATTTAATTTTGGTTTGATTATTTTATTTATATGTGTGATGTGGAATTCCTTTTTAAGTCATTACAAAATAGTGTATTGGAATAGATTTGAGCAAGTGTTATGTCCTTTTCAAATAGATTATACACTTTGCAAATCTTATACAATACTATTTTAAGAAAGAGAGGGAGAATCACATCATAACACATTTTATACTATTGATATGCAAACTGATAAATAATCATAAGTAGCATACCTTTCAATTAGGATATTTGGTTTGTAAGTTTTGAAATTAATTTTGGATTTCATAGTTATGATATCCATTCATATTCTAACTTTAGTTAAAACTTGCAATTGACATAAAAGAAACATTTCATTTTTAATTTGATTTTTAAAAGGCATGAATGCATGATTTTCA
Organism: Cymbidium sinense; assembly: GCA_021442155.1. Classification (NCBI taxonomy): domain Eukaryota; kingdom Viridiplantae; phylum Streptophyta; class Magnoliopsida; order Asparagales; family Orchidaceae; genus Cymbidium; species Cymbidium sinense. The sequence goes on from CM038215.1 coordinate 186,103,831, forward strand.
TATGACATACACATTTAGCAGACTAGGAAAGAAATAAAGTGATGAATGCATGTAAATTCATTCACCCTAATTAATTTCTAAAGATAATCCTATAGAATAAGATTATTTAAAGAGAAATCAAAATTGTTTCAAAGAGATTTTTGTTTTGTTTTGAGTTTGATTTGAATTTTAAAAATGTGAAAAGGTTTGTTGGTCTAACCCATTTCCCACATGTGTATAATGTTTTAGTTTTATTTTAGAACCATTAGATGATTTTTATATTATGTTTAGGTCAAGGTGTGAATAAAGTGAATTAAATACCCCTTACCTACACCACTTTAACATATTTAATCAAATAATTATGAGCCAATGTATGACATAAAATCACACAAGAAATTTAAATCAGCAATGCACCTAGGAAAGAAAGGGCCCAATGCAATTGGCTCACAATTAATGATTAATTAAGCTAAAGGTTTAATTTAAGTACTTTCATAACCCTTCCCACACATGTGGGTTGGATTTTCATTTCCTTAAGTTACTTAGGTTTTTGAACACCTAAGCACCTACCCAAGATGAATTGGTTATGTTTTGGAATGTTTTTAAAATTTTATCAAGTTAATTAAGTAGGTGATTAGTGGATTAGCCCAATTAAGTTTAGATGAAGGAAGAAAAGGGGTTTAAGGAATAGCTTAGGAAAATATCCTAAAATTATTCCATAAACCTCTTGTTCACTTGAAGCTTCATTAACTTAATAAAGGATTAAACCACTATTCACATGTTTAATTAAGCTTAATTATATTAAGAGAGTGATTAAGCATTAATTAATTGATTTCCCTAATTAACTCATCAGTAAATCCCAAGAAAATTAGGGGAGGTAGAGGTCATCCCACTAAATGCATATGAGAAATTTGAAATGAATTAATGAATTAATTGGGGAGTAATTAGAGTTATTAAGTTTTCACTAAAACCCAAATTAAGGAAAATGCACTATTCAAAATCGATTAGAAATAATTTTAGTGAATTTCTTACTAAATTATCTTCATAATGCATTTTATTTTGTATTTTTTTAATTTTTCTAGATTTAGTTATGAATATTTGAAGATTAAGTGATTAAGGAATTAATTAAAACCCCTAATTATATAACTAATTCCATCGGTGCCATGTGGACCACTGACATGGCGCATAATTTCCATGTGGCATGATGGGATTCATCACTTAAGTTGTCACATCCTAATGCCACGTCAGCTGCAATGCTATGTGCTTTCTCTCTGGATCGTCCGATCAAAGATCAGACAATTGAGATTGAGCCTGCAGTTTTAAAAGGATTAATCACAGATCCTACGTGGATTGATCAGGACCGTCCATCCAAAATGCACAGATGGACGGTCCATGATCCGTCACTTAGCTCGCTAGTGGGAGAGGGCATCCGTCCACTCTTTAGGACAAGATCCTAGCTCAATTGAGCTCAGATTGAGCTCAATCTTTACCCACACCATCTAATAGTAAGCACAAGTAGATTTAATAGATAATTTTACATAAGGTGAAAATTCTCTTCACAAAATACTAGACACTCCCTATTCTAGGCTTGGTTTGAAGGCATACCTCACCAGAGGCTATCACCATCATTCTCAATCATCAAGGTAGCTTTGTCTAGTGAAAGCCCTGAAGGTTTGAGGGGTTGAGGTAGAGTGGATCTTCCTATGGACCATGCTCCTCTTCAAATGCTCATGGCCTTGGTCTAGTTCCCACCTCCCTTGCCTTTGAAGCTTGGAAGAAGCTTTGGATGAGTTTGATTAGGCCCTCACGAAGATGCTTGAAGGAGGAATTGGATTAGGTGGGTATTGGCTAAGTTGGAATTTTCCTTAGCCTCCCTATTTTTAGCTTGAAGAAATTGAGAAGAGGAGAATGGGAAATGCTTGGGAATTGCTTGAGGAAGCTTAGAGTGCTAGCTCTAGGTCTCTCTAGCTCAATCGAGTGTGAGTGTCTTGGATTCAAGTGAAATGAGGGGGAGTATGCCTCCCCCTTGAAGTATTGGATGATTGAGCAAGGCTTTGGCATTTTGATCAAATTCACCTCCTTCAATGTGTTATTTTAGCTATTAAGGTTTGCACATGGTTCATTTTTGGCAGAGGGGGTAGTGGACAAGTGCCATGTGTTGATTTTGAGTGGAGGAGTGATTGCCACATGCTTGAAATGAAGGGAGTGATCAGTTTTGGCCTTGGGTTGGGTTTGGTTGACCCAAACCCATTGGGTCATGTGCACCATGATCACTAGTGTCCTCTTGGTCAACTAAGAGGGTGCTAAGTGGCCATGAAGAAGCTTTGAACAAATTCTAAGTGAATTTGGCCAAGAATTACCCTTTGACCTAGGGTAAAATGGTCATTTAACATTTCAGTTTGAATATGTTTAGTATGATTGAAAAATGTTGGGCCAATTTTCAATGAATCTGGTGTTGATTTGATATTATTTGGCTCATGTTGACCCATTTAGGTCAAAATGGGTCAACTTAGGTCAAGTTGATCAATTGGTCAAATTGGGTCAAACTAAGGGTTAGGTCAAGTTCAAATGATCATATAAATTGATTTGGTATCTTTATTTATAATCAATTTGGTTTATATTTGGATTTGGTTCATTTGACTTCATTTAGGTCAAATGGGTCAAGTTTACCAATTTAACCCATTTGACCTATTTGGGTTAGGTCATGGGTTAGTTTAGGTTTCATTGGTCATTTGAAATGTATATGTATCTTTATTTCCAATCAATTTTGGTTTAATTTGATTTTGGGTCAATTTGACCTTTTAGGTCAAGTTGGGTTCATAGTCAATTGGGCTATGTTGGGTCTACAATTGGCCATTGAGGCTTTGATCAAGTTCAACAAGTGATTTGGAATGAACATGACCCATTGATTTCAATCAATTTGGCTTAGATAAAGTTTTGACCCATTTTGACTTTTTAGGTCAAGTTGGGTCAAAGCCAATTTGGGTTAGGCTCAAATGATGATTTGGTCAAGTTCAAACATTGATCATGAATGAGTTTTGATCAATGGTTTCAATTAATTTGGCCTATGGTGAATTTTGGCTAGTTTAGATTTCATTTTGGCTAAGTGTTGACTTGGTCAACCCTTAGGATTGACTTAGTTTGACCCAATTTGAGTGATTGATCATCTCATGATGATTGTTGCTCACAATGTGAGGCTTAGGCAGGATAAGTTCAATCCAATTTGGGTAGGATTAGAATTTAGCTCAAAAAGGGTACTTTTGGTCACTTTGGGTCAAGTGAGCCTAAGTGGGTCAATTGACTTGATCAAGGCTTGAATCAAGTTTGGTTGAACTCATGTATGGACTTATGATTGAAATATAAATCCATTTACAAGTGATTTGGAGTCAAATAGGTTTTGATTCGTTTGACAATTTCAAGTTCAAAGGGTGAACATGACTTTGATTTGGGTTTAATTTTTGAATTTAGTTTTGGATTGATGATTGAAGTTTGTGTTTCTATTTAGATTCATGATTGAAGGATTGATTGAATCATGAAAAAAATCAAGGGTTTGGCTTGAATTGGATTTGATTTGGCTAAGTTCAAGAATTTGACTTTAAAGGCTTATATTTAGGTTGAATTTGATTTGGTTTTGAATTGATTTTGATATTTGAATTTATATTTCATTTATATTTATGAATATAAATGAGAATATAAATGGGTTATGAGAAAATATCTTGAATTTGAATTGATTTGGATTTGATTTAAGCTAAGTCCATAAGATAGAATCAAAGTGACTTTGGAAAGATTTTTGGAATTAGATTTCAATCATGGGCTTCAACCATTTGGAATTGATTTGAGTTTAAAGAAAATCAATTAAGTTGGAATTGATTTGAGTTTGACTTGAAAGGAGAAAGTGAGGATTTGGTTCAAGCTATGGGGTTGGCAAATTTTCCTAGCACCTCTAAGGCATGACCTATTCCTATGGCTAACCCTTCTAAGTCTCTAGGGCTAGGTTGAATGTCAACCTAATCAATAGAAGTGTCTTAAGACTAAGAAAACTCTTAGTGTCTAACAGAAGTCCTATGTCTAGGATGGAGGGGTTGAGAGCTCATTCTAAAAATGAGGTCAACAAAACTTAAACAAAAATAAAATGAAGAAATAAAATGAAATAAAACATAAACTAAAACCTAAACCTAACCTAGAAGAAAATAAAATCAAAATAAAACTAAACTAAAATAAAATAACTAAAAACCTAAACTAAACTAAAAAAATAAAAGATCTAAATAAAATAAAAACTAAACCTAAAATAAAAATATAATAAACTTGAAATAAAATAAATAAAAAACTAAAAAAAAACTTAACCCTAAAAAATAAACCTAAAAAATAAAAAAAAACCTAAATCCTAAACTAAAAAACCTAAACTAAAATAAAAAAATAAAATAAACCAAACCAAAACTAAGATAAACTAAACTAAAATAAATAAACCTAAACCTAAACCTAAACAAAACTAAATAAAAAATAAACTAAAATAAACCTAAACCTAAACTAAAAATAATACCTAAAATAAACTAAAATAAAACCTAAAACCTCAACCTAAAAATAAAATAAAATCTAAACCTAAAATATAAATAAAATAAAATAAAATAAAACTAAACAAAATAAACCTAAACCTAAACCTAAAATAAACTAAAGTAAATAAACCTAAAAATAAATAAACTAAATAAATAAAAAATAAACCTAAATAAAAAATAAAATAAAAAAACTAAAATAAATAAAATAAACTAAATAAACCTAAACTACTTGTTTGTAATTTAAAAAAATGCAAAAGAAAATAAAATAAATAAATAAAACTCTAAACCCTACCTTGGACCCTAAACCTGACCCTAAACCCTAAACCCTTTCCTAAACCCTAAACCCTAAACCCCCAAACCCTAAACTAAACCCTAAACCCTCTAAACCAAAACCACCTACTAAATAAACATAATATAATAAACCTAAAATAAATTAAACTAAAAATAAAATAAAATGTAAACTAAAACCTAAACCTAAACTAATAAAAGAAAACTAAACTAAAATAAAATAAATAAAACCAAAATAAAACTAAAATTAAAATAAACCTAAAATAAAACCTAAATATAATAAAATAAATGTAAAATAAAAAATAAAATAAACCTAAAATAAAATAAAATAAAACTAAATAAAACATAAATAAAAAAACAAAAAAAAATAAATAAAATAAAACCTAAATGCTAAAGTAAAAAAAAAATCTAAAACAAATAAAATAAAACTAAACTTAAACTAAAATAAACTAAACTAAAATATATAAACCTAAAAAACCTAAAAAATAAACAAAACCTAAACTCTAAACTAAATAAAATAGACTAAACTAAAAATAAACCTAAACCTAAACTAAAATATAAAACCTAAAAATAAACTTAAAATAAAAAATAAAAACCGAAACCTGAAAAGATAAAATAAATTCCTAAACCTAAACTTAAAAATTTAAAATAAAACCTAAACCTAAAAAATAAAATAAAAATAAAACTAAGATAAAAAATAAACATAAACTTAAATCTTAACCTAAAAAATAAACTAAAATAAAAATAAAAAATAAAATTAATAAACTAAAATAAATAAAAGATAAACTAAATAAACCTACTTAGGTTTGCTTAATTCTTTCTTAAAAAATCTCTAAACCCACCTAAATAAATCCTAACTCTAAACCCTAAACCTAAACCCACTAAAACCTTAATCCCTAAACCTACAACCCTAAAACCACAAACCCCCTAAACCTATTAACCTACCCTAAACCCTAAACTCACTAAAAACCCTAAACCCTACCAACCCTCCTAAACCCTAAACCCTAAACCCTACCCACCACCCTAAACCCTAAATCATAAACCCAACCCTGAAAACTAAACTAAATAAAGCTAAAATAAAATAAATAAACCTAAAATAAATAAAGAAAATAAAATAAAATAAAAACCTAAACTAAAATCTAAAACTAAACCTAAAAATAGAATAAAAATAAATAATAAAAATAAACTAAAATAAATTAAAGAAAAATCTAAACTAAAATAAAAAAACTTAAGAATAAAAAACCTTAATAAAATAAAAACTAAACATAAAAAAATTAAAATAAACCTAAAATAAAATAAAATAAGAACAAAATAAAAACCTAAACCTAAAAAATAAAACTAAATAATAAAAACTAAAACCCAAACCCTAAAATAAAAAAAAATGAACCTAAAATAAAAAAATAAAATGAATAAAATAAACCAAAGCCTAAACTAAAATAAACTAAACTAAAATAAATAAAACATAAACCCTAAATGCTAAACCTAAACCAAAAGTAACTAAATAAATTAAAAAATAAACTTAAACCTAAATCTAAACCCTAAGAATGACAGACTTGACATAGGAACATCACCAACCAGCTTAGTCTAGATAGTGGGAGGCGGCGAGCTTATCATGTGGAGGTGGGGGGGTGGAGGTGGTGGATATGGTGGTGTCGGAGTAGTGGTGATTATGGAGGCGGGAGGAGCGATAGAGGTTACAGTCGTGGTAGTTGCGAAGGGAGAGATTGAGGATATGATGGGGGATCCCGCTACTCGAGGGGACGAGGTGGTTTTGATGCGAACTGGAGAAAATGAAGAACAACCGATCTGATCTGCAGCTTATGGAATTGTGTCTTTATAGTTGAGATAGTTCTAGTTATCTAGATTTTTTCAATTGCTCTATGTGTGCTCATTTTGATTTTATGTCACTTATGTCTAGAAAACTTGGTGTGTTACTTGGTTGATGAAATCAAAATGAATAAATGTTGAATCAATTTGTTCTACTAAAAAAAATATCTTAAACCTAAACCCTAAACTAAAACTTAAACCCTAAACCTAAAACCAAATCCAAACTCAAAACCCTAAACCTAAACCTTAAATAAACCCCTAACCCTAAACCTTAAACCCAAATCCTAAATCCACAAAAACCACAAAACCAAAACCCTAAACTACCCTAAACCTACCATAAACTCTAAAACCTTAACCCTACCCACCCTAAACCAACCACTACTAACTACCAACCTCCTAAACCCAAACCATATTAAACTTGACCCTGACCTACTCCTAAACCCAAACCCACCTAAATCCTCTCTAAACCCTAAACCCTCCTAACCTCCCTAAATCCTCCAAACCCTCCACACCCTATTAAACCCTTAACCATAAACTACCCAAATAAAACCTCTACTAAATAAAATAAATAAATAAATAAACCAAAATGATAAAAATAAAAATAAAATAAAACCTAAACTAAAACTTAAACCTAAACTAAACCAATAAATAAAATAAAATAAAACTAAAATAAAATAAAATATAATAAAAAATAAATAAAACCTAAATAAAATAAACCTAAAATATAAATAAAATAAATGTAAAATAAAATAAATTAAAACTAAATAAAATAAAGCTAAAAATAAATAAAATAAAACATAAACCCTAAAACTAAAAAACTAAACCTAAAATAAAATTAAACTAAACTAAAATAAATTAAACTAAAATAAATAAAACTTAAACCAAAACCTAAAATAAACTAAACCTAAACCTAAACCTAAACCTAAACCCTAAATAAAATAAAATAAACTAAAAATAAACCTAAACCTAAACTTAAACTAAAATAAAATAAAAATAAAACCTAAAAATAAACCTAAAGTAAAATTCTAAAACCTAAACCAAAAACTAAAATAAAATAAAAACCTAAACCTAAACCTAAAGATAAAAATAAAACCACTAAAAAAATAAAAAAATAAAACTAAATTAAAAAAATAATAATCCTAAACCTAAACCTAAACCTAAATAATAAATTAAAATAAAACCTAAACTAAAAAAATAAATAAACCTAAAATAAAAACTAAACAAAGAAAAATAAAAAAAAATAAAATAAATAAAAATAAAAAAATAAACTAAATATACAAAATAAACTATAAACTTAAACTTAGTTTGCTTATTTAATAAAAAAAGAAATTAAAATTTTTTTAAAAACTAACCACCAAACGGACTTTAAACCTACAACCCTAAACCATAAACCCTAAACCCTAAACCTTAAAACCCTAAATCCTAAACCCAAAACACTAAAGCCTACACCCTAAACCCTAAACCCTAAATCCCAAAACCCTAATCCCTAAATTGTAAACCCTAAACCCTAAAATGTACATCCCTAATCCCAAACCCTAAACCTAAACCACAAAAACCTAAAACTAACTAAAACCTCCTAAACTAAATAAAACCTAAAATAAAATAAATAAAAACCTAAACCAAAATAAATTAAAATAAAATAAAATAAAACCTAAACTAAAACCTAAACCTAAATGTAAAAATAAAATAAAATTAAAAAAATAAAAAACCTAAACTAAACTAAAAAAATAAAATAAACTTAAAAATAAAAAATATAAATAAAATAAAAACTAAATGTCAAATAAAAATAAAATAAACCTAAAATAAAATAAAATAAAAACTAAATAAAAACCTAAACAAAAAATACCTAAAAATAAAACCTAAAATTAAATAAAAAATAAAACCTTAACCTTAAACTAAAAAAAACCTGAAATTAAAATAAATAAAATAAAATATACCTAAACCTAAACTAAAATAAAATAAATAAAACCTAAACATAAACCTAAACACTAAACTAAATAAAATAAAATAAACTAAAATGAAACCTAAACCTAAACTAAAATGTAAAACCTAAAATAAACTAAAATAAAACCTAAAACCTAAACCTAAAAAAAATAAAATAAAACCTAAACCTAAACCTAAAATTAAAAATAAACTTAAACCTAAAAATAAAATAAAAATAAAACTAAACTAAAAAAAGCATAAACCTAAACCTAAACCTAAAAATAATCTAAAATAAAAAACTAAAATAAATAAACAAAAAATAAATTAATTAAACTAACTAAAAATAAAAAATAAACATAAATAAAATAAAAAGTAAAATAAACTAAATAAATAAAAAAGAACTAAATAAACTAAATAACCCTAAACCTACTAGTTTACTTAATTTTAAAACCCTAAACCCTAAACCCTAAATCCTAAACCATAAAAACTAAACTAAAACTAACCCACTAAACCCTAACCCTAAATGAGCCTAAACCCTAATCCCTAAAGCGTAAACCCTAAACCCTAAAATGTATAACCCTAATCCCTAAACCCTAAACCCAAATTCCAAACTAAAAAACTAAACCAAAAACCTAAAAAAACCCAAAACTAAACCTAAACTAAATAAAACCTAAAAATAAAATAAATAAGAAAACCTAAATAAATTAAAAAAAATAAAATAAAATAAATACCTAAACCTAAACCTGAATGTAAAAATAAAATAAAATAAAAAATAAAAAATCTAAACTAAACTAAAAAATAAAATAAACCAAAAAATAAACAATCTAAATAAAATAAAAACTAAACGTCAAATGAAAATAAAATAAACCTAAAATAAAATAAAATAAAAACTAAATAAAAACCTAAACAAAAAAATAAACCTAAAAATAAAACCTAAAATTAAATAAAAAATAAAACCTAAACCTTAAACTAAAGAAAACCTGAACCTAAAATAAATAAAATAAAATATACCTAAACCTAAACTAAAATAAACTAAAATAAAATAAAGAAAACCTAAAGCTAAACCTAAACACTAAACTAAAATAAAATAAAATAAACTAAAACAAACCTAAACTTAAACTAAAAATAAACCTAAAATAAAATCTAAAATAAAACATAAACCTAAACCTAAAAAAAAAATAAAGAAAACCTAAACCTAAACCTAAAATAAAATAAAACCTAAAACTAAAAATAAAATAAAACCTAAAATAAAAAAAATAAAATAAAATAAACTAAAAATAATAACCTAAACCTACCAAAAATAAACTAAAATAAAATAAACTAAATTAACTAAACTAAATAAAATAAAACTAAACCTAAATAAAATAAAAAAATAAAAAACTAAATAAATAAAAAAAATAATAAAAAATAAACTAAATAAAAACTGGTTTGATTTAAAAAAACCAAACCCTAAACCCTAAACCTAAATCCAAACCCTAAACCCAGACCATAAACTAAAAAAAACCCTAAACCTAAAACCCTAAACCCTAAACCCTAAACCTAAAAGTAAACCTAAACTTAACCCTAAAGCCTAAACCTAAAGCTAAACACTAAACTAAAACCTAAACCCTAAAAAAATCATAAAACCCTAAACCTACCTACTAAACCTAAAAAAACCCTAAAGCTAAAGCTAAAACCTAAACCCTAAACCCTAAACCTAAACCTAAACCTAAAGCAACTAAATAAATTAAAAAAATAAAAAATTTTTAAACCCTAAACTAACCCCACCAGAATGGGCATAAGATGAAAGGAACATCATCGTCAACTAGGCTCAATTTAGATCTAGCAGTGGAGGTGTAGGCGGTGGCAACAATTCTCATAGTGGTGGGGGTGGATCTTGAGGTGTTGGTGGATATGAATGTGATGGTCAGAGTACTGGTGGTTATGGAGGTAGGAGGAGTGATGTAGGTTATAGCCATAGTGGTGGTCATGGGAGAAATTGGGGATTTGATGGCAGATCCCGCTACTCAAGAGGCGGGGGTGGTCCTGATGGGAACTGGAGAAATTGAAGAATGGCCGATCCGATCAACTGCTTTTGGAACTGTATCTTTACTATAGAGATGGTTATAGTTATCTAGGGTTTTTGATTTATGTGTGCTCATTTTTTATCTATGTCATTTCTTGTGTCTTAAAAAACTTAGTGTGTAACTTGGTTGATGAAATCAAAAAGAAAAAAATGCTGAATTTGAATTTGTTCTCTATTAAAAAAACCAAAAGCATTAAATTCTAAACTAAAACCAAACCACCCAAACTAAACCTAAACCTAAACCTAAACCCTAAACTAAACCTCCAAACTTAAACTAAACCCTAAACCCTCCTAACCACTAAAACCCTAAACCCTAAACTTAAACCCTAAACCCTAAACTCTCCACTAAACCCTAAACCCCCAAACCCTAAACTAACCCACCCTAAACCCTAAACCTAAATTCTAAAGCTAAAAAACTAAACTAAACCTAAAATAAAATAAATTAAAACCAAATATAATAAAATAAATATAATAAACACCTAAACTAAAACCTAAACCTAAAATTAAATAAAAAAAAATAAAATAAAACCTAAATAAAATAAAACTAAACCTAAAATAAAATAAAATAATCCTAAAATAAATAAAACTAAATAAAACCTAAACCTAAAATTAAACTTAAAATAAACTTAAAATAAAATAAAATAAAACTTAAATCTAAACTAAAAAACATATACCTAAAATAAAATGAAATAAACCTAAACCTAAAATATATTAACTTAACTAAAATAAATAAACTTAAACTAAACCTAAAATAAACCTAAACCTAAACTTAAACCCTGATAAATAAAATAAACTAAAAATAAACCTAAACCTAAACTAAAATAAACCTAAAAATAAACCAAAACCTAAACCTAAAAATAAAATAAAACCCAAACCTAAAAAAAAAAAGAAATAAAACCTAAACCTAAAAAATAAATTAAAACTAAACTAAAAATGACTTAAACCTAAAAAATAAACTAAAAATAAAATTAAATAAAATAAACAACACTAAATAAAATTAAAATAAACATGAATAAAATAAAATAAACTAAACTAAAATAAAATAAATAAACATAAACCTAGAGTCTACTTAATTTTTTAAAAAAACCCTAACCCTAAACCTACCCTAAACCCAAACCCTAAACCCACCCTAAAACCCTAAACCCTAAACCATTAACCCTAAACCCTAACATAAAACTAAACCCAAACCCTAAATCAAACCTAAAACCTAAAACCTATAACTAAACTAAATAAAACCTAAAAAAAAATAAAAAATAAAAAAAATATAAAATAAAACTAAAATTAAAACCAAAACCTAAACCTAAATGTAAAACCTAAACCTAATTATAAAATAAAATAAGATAAAAAATAAAAACTAAACTAAAATATAATAAATAAAATCTAAATAAACTAAAACATAAAATAAAACCTAAATAAATAAAAAAAAATAAACATAAAATAAAATAATAAAAAATAAATAAAATAAAAAATAATAAAACCTAAACATAAAAAATAAAACTTAAACATAAATAAAAATAAAACCTAAACCTATAAACCTAAACCTAAAATAAACCTAAACCTAAACTATAAACTAATATAAAATAAATAAAACCTAAACTAAACCTAAAATAAACTAAACCTAAATTATAAACTAAATAAAATATAATAAACTAAAAATATCTAAACCTAAACTAAAATAAAACCTAAAATAAACCTAAAATAAAAAACCCCTAAAAAATAAAAATAAAATAAAACCTAAATCTAAACCTAAAAATAAAAAAATAAAATCTAAACCTAAAAAAGTAAAGTAAAATAAAACTAAATTAAAAATAGCATAAACCTAAAACCTAAAAATAAACTAAAATATAAATCTTAAACTAAAATAAATAAACCTAAAATAAATAACTAAATTAAACAAAAATAAAAAATAAACCTAAATAAAAAAAATAAAATGAACTAAAATAAATAAATAAAATAAACTAAGTAAACCCTAAATCCTATATTATAAATCCTAAATCCTTTACCCTAAACCCTAAACCATAAACCCCTAAACCCTAAACAACCCCTAAACCTCTCTAAACTTTAAACTAAACCCTAAAACCCTAAATTAAACCTAGTAAACCCTAAATCTAAACCTAAAATCACAAACCCAACCAATCCTAAACCCTAAACCATAAGAATTGGGCATAGTAGGAACATCACGTGAATTTATCCCCGTCTAGCGGTCAAGGTGAATGCGGTGGAAGCGAAGGTGGAGGCGGTGGTTATCATAGTGGTGGTGGGGGATCTATAAGTACTAGTGGATATCAAGGTTGTGGTCGAAGCAATGGTGGTTATGGAGGTGGGAGGAGAGATGGAGGTTATAGCCATGGTGGTGTCGAGGGTATGATGGCAGATCCCGCTACTCGAGAAGCGGGAGTGGTTCTGATGGGAACTAGAGAAACTTAAGAACGACCGATCCGATCTGCTGCTTATTGAATTGTGTCATTATCTAGAGTTTTTGATTACCTCTAAGGGTGCTCATTTTTATCTATGTCATCACTCTATCTTAGAAAACTTGGGTGCTACATGGTTGATAAAATCAAAAGAAGAAATGTTGAAATTCAATTTGTTCTTTGTTAAAAAAAACCTTAAACCCTAAACCCTAAACTAAAACTTAAACCCTAATCCTAAAACCAAAACTCAAAACTCAAAACCCTAAACCCTAAACCCTAAATACCTTAAATTCTAAATCCTAAACCTTAAACCCTAAACCCTAAACCCTAAACCCTAAACTCTAAACCCTAAAACCCTAAACCATAAATCCTAAATCTTAAACCCTAAAACCATAAACCCTAAACCCTAAAACCTATAATCCTAAACTCTGAACCCTAAACTATAAACCCTAAACCCTAAACCCTAAACTAACCATAAAATATCCCTAAACTCTAAACCCTAAACCTTGAATAAAGATGTTATTAGGAGTAGATCTAAAGAATGACCTAATCCTCACATAGTTATGGTAGCTAAAGAAAATATCTTGAAGAGACTTTCCCTTGACTATTAGATATTTGAATATCCTAAATCATATTATAATACCATATATTATAGTATAATGTAGCATCACATAGTAATGGGTTTTGGATGTTATAAGATGTTTTGAAATGTTTTAGTATATTATATTGTGCCTATAGTCTATATTTATATAAATCATAAAAATATTGATTTAATAAATCAAATGATGAAATTTGTTAAGGGAATTTGGTTGTAGTACCAAAGGTGTGCTATGCCACTTATAGTTTAAAACATAAGATTCTATGTTCAAAATAAATATTATATGTTGTAGTATAGTATAACATCATATATATTAATATATAGTTCTACTCATTTCAATATCTTTTAGTATTTTACAACCATGCAGTCGAGCCTACACTAGAATTATTTATAAAAAAGTTGATTTAGAATTTAAAATTTTAGAATTTGTCCAAATTCATAATAGGTAGAGCATGGCATCATAATATATTATTTTAATTTAAAATACGTAAGTTATATGACTAAAATATATAGTTTTTTATTGTTTAGACTAATATTATGATTTTTTTATCTTAAGCAATCCCTTATGTTGTGATATGCAATATAATTTAATATAATATGTTCTAGTGTATTATAATATAGGATGCCATAACATAGTTTAGCATCATGAATTATAGCATACCATTGTGTATTACTACTTGTTGTTTAGCATATTTTATTTTATTATAGTATGATGTAGTAGAGTTTGTACTGGTATAATTCATAAAAATACTAATTTATAGGCATAGATGATAGGATTTGGCAAAATTTAATGTAAGCTTTGGGGAACATCATTGGGGGTGTGCTATGGTGTGTCATTTAATCAAAAGAATGGAATTTTGCATCCAAAATAAATGTTCCTTTTCAACTAAATTTTATAAATTTTTTGCTTAAAGTGATTCATTTTAAGGTCTAATGTAAGATAATTTAAAGGTTGAGATGGAAGAATTTGGCCAAATTCATGGCACAGACCAAGAAGCAACACCAAAATTATGCTATTTCATACCATTTATAATAGAAAAAATAAAAATGTTACATCCAAAATGAACATTATTCATATTTTGAGAAAATTTTGTTTATTGTTCCTTTTAAGTGATTCTAATGAGATGTAATGTTAGACAATATATTATATTATACAATATTATAATATAATATAGTGTGCTAATTCACAGTATAATATGTTTAGCATGATATTGTATATTTAGTTTGATCTTCCACCATAACAAATCATAAAATATTGATTACAATGTTAAGATGATGTAATTTGAATGAATACATTATTATGCTTTTGTTTGAATCATTAAAGGTGCATATAAGAGAAGAAATAAGATTTGATGAGAATTCCATGTCAAGGACATGGAGGGAGATCCGCTAGGGATCACATGCATTGGACATGACATGAGAGGGTCTATGTCCGGGGCATAGAAGAAGAAAATTTTTGGGGTAAGGTTTGAATTTGATTTGATTTATGGAAAAAGATCTCTTGGGATAAGAATCTATAATTCACCGGGGATTAAGACTGAATCAACTTTAATTTATTTTGTTTTAATTGATGTGGATATCTATTAGAGACATGCTCAAGTGGAGGGGTCGGTATATGAACATTCCACTGGGGAAGCAGGTTTGGGCTATCTATTGGGGATTGATATTTGAGTTTGATTTCATAGATTTGTTGGGAGATGTATCCATTGGGGAAAAGAGTTTGGCTGGGTTTCATTGATTTAGACTTTATAAGGGGAGTTGGTTCAATTTAGCTGCACTAGGGAAGTTGGTTCTGAATTTGATTTGTTTGCATGACTTATTTATATATAATTTGGGGCTCCATTGGAAAAAAGAGTGTGATTTAACTTGGGGAAAATTAGAATATTTAATTTAACGAGTTAGTGTATGGACCCCTAGGTGTGTGATGGATCCGAGAAGGCTATATACCAACCTTAGGTAATTAAATCCAAAGGGATAGTCTACCAATTGCGGGGTAAAGCTAGCCAACCTAAGGGGTTGCCTTTCGGTGTGCAATGGCTGTGCTAAAAAGAAGGCATATCAGATTTACATCTTCTAAAGTAGGGAACAATCGCTAGGGTGACCTGTTGGTAGCACAACAAATTGAACTCAACTTAGGGGCCACTACTAAGAGAGTTTTGCTGGAGACTTATATCAACTCTAGAGTAGTCAGGCGATTCCTATTGGGAGTTTTGCTGACATTATCCTAAAGATAGAATACCTTCTTGGGAAAAGGTACCACAAGGGGTGTCCTCCTAATCCATAAGTGAATATATATTTTGTTTATATATTTTCATGAACCTTGTTGGTATGCGAGGGACCACATTGAGAAGGGCCTATGTCAGTTTTGACCTATCTCAGATTTACTGGACCAAGGGAAAATCTATAAATCCACGAGACGGATTCTCCAACCATAGGGTTGGTTACTAGGAAAGCAAAACTATCCAGTTTGATAGTAACCCAGGTAATGTCTAAATGGGGTCGCAAAGCACGTGATCCAAATATAGTGCCACAGGAGAGGTGCTACTAGGGGCGTTATCCTAAGCCTTGGAAAAGAAAGCCTATAGGTGTAATGGCAACTTAAGGAGAAAGCATAGCAAACTTAAATCCACTATTAGTGGTGTATCCTAAGGTGTGAGAACCAACCAACCTAATGTGTATCCATCAGCATGAGTGGTGTAAGATAGTGAGAACCAACAAACCTAAGGTACCGGTCGGTGTGCAATGATCAACCTTGAAATAAAGTGTAGGCTTACAACTTTCCAAGTGGAACTGATCATCGGGATAGTCTGTCATTGGCGTGACATATATTATCTAACCTAGAGTGACTACTTAGTGGGGAGCCCTAAGGAAGGACTGGACCTAGACTTGAAGCAAGTCAAGAGGAAAGAAGCATCTAGGGGACTTATCCTAAACCTCAAATATACTCAACCTAGTTAGTGTACAAAGGCTAATCTAAGAAGAAAGCGTAGTAGACTCACATCCTCTTAAACGAAGCTAACATGAGGAAGCTTACCAGCCACACAGTAAGGCCTGCCAAATTAACAAGGCACTCGTCAATGTGGCGTGGCCAAGTAAGGAAGGAAAGCATAGCAGACTTACATCCTCCAAAGCAAGAAGACCACTAGAGTGACACACTAGTAGGGTAGCATGTCAGCCCGACCTAGAGCAGCTATTGAGAGAGTGCCCTGGGGGCGTTATCTTAAGTCAGAGTAGCCCGAGACAAAAGATATGTGTTTGTTTTATATGTTTGTATGCATTTTGTGTTCATGTTGTGTCGATGAAGGATAGGACATTGCTCAGGTTCTTTACACCAACCCTAAACACATCATGGCAGATTTGAAAATAAGAATACTTTCAACATGGAATAGATTAATTTCAAAATGGAATTTTCATTGATTATAATTATTTTTAAACATGATTTATAATATTTCTTTAAGTAGAGCCCATTGATTGGAATCATTAGGTGCTCTCCCTTATGATTAATAAGCTAATAAGATCCTCCTTGGTAGGCCTTATCTATGGTAAAAGTGCCTTCCTAAGTTGGTTCAAACTTGCCTCCCATCTTACAATGGGCAATAATCGATCTCCTTAGAACTAAAATAAGCTCTCCTTCTTGAAAAGCTCTAAGATGGACCAACTTGTTGTGAGCTTGAATCATTTTAGCTTTGTACAACTTGAGATTTTAGCATGCTCGCAGGCGTCTCTCCTCCAAACCTTTGAGCTCTTCTAACTGCAACTTGGCATTCTGTTCTATTATGATTTTGCTACCCACAGCTATTCTTAGTGATGGGAGTTGGAATTTAATTGTAGAATGACTTCAGACCCATACAATAAGGAAAAAGGAGTAGAATGAGTTGGAGTTCTATATATGGTGTGGCCGACAAGGCTTCAACTAACTTCTCATGCCACTGTCACTTATTGTTGTCGAGTGTCTTCTTTAGTATTTGGATTATAATTTTGCTAAAGACTTCTGCTAAGCCGTTTTCCCTCAGGTAGTTGATGGTAGAGTATCTCCAATCTATTTTGTATCTCCAGGCAAAGTTATTAGTCTCAATGCTCTTGAATATAGTACCATTATCAGATATAATTCATCGAGGCACTCTAAACTTATATACGATATGGTTCCTAAAAAATTGGAGTACATGCTGAGTTGTGACCTCTCTAAGCGGAATCACCTTCGCCCAATTGGAAAAGTAGTTAGTAGTAGCTAAGATGAATCGATGACCCTTGGAAGAAGAAGGATCAATCAGACCCATTATGATAGTGCCCCAACACTCGAATGGACATGAGGCTAATTTAAGATGTAGAATGTTGGGTGGTTGGTGTAGGACCATACTGTGTATTTGATGTTGGTGGCCTCACCTAGCCGTAGCCATGCAATATTTGATCATCGACGGTCAGTAGTATCCTAGTCTCTTGATCTTGGCTTTCATCTTCAGACCAGATTGGTTGGATCCACATAATCCAGAGTGTACTTCAATCATGATCTTTTGGACTTCATGATTGTCTAAATAATGTAACCACTTATGATCGAAAGAACACTGATATAAGACACCATTCATAGGAGCATAGAAAAGTGCTCTCTGCTTCATCTGATGGGCTTGGGACTTCTCTTGAGGTAGTTTTTATTTATTTAGGTAATCCATGAATGGTTTCCCCTAATCTAACTTCTTGTCCTTTTTGGCAATGAAAGCCTCCCCTTCAAGAGAGTACTTTTTGATGAGTTCAATATCAATAAGGAATAAAACTTGTCTATTTGGACCTTTATTGATAAGGACTAATCCTTCAGACATGCCAACTCCTTGACAAGCTTGGCTAAAGCATACATTACGACGTTCTCTCCTTGAGGAATCTTATAAATGGTAACCTCTGGGATTTGGGCCAACAACTCCATGGTATACTTGTGGTAGTGATGGAGCTTGGGCTTTATAACCTTATAAAACCCACTGATTTGGTTGATAATTAGCTGAGAATCCCCAAAGATGTTGATGTTCTGGATGCTTAGAGTAACATATAACTCCAAACTTACAATCAGAGCTCCATATTTGGCTTCGTAGTTTGTGCAAGGATTGGACAGATGATATGAAAATCTTATCACATCATAGTCTGAAGTTAAGAGAACTATTCCTACCCCTGCCTTTCCTGGGATAGTAGATTGTAGTTTTTCTTCTTTTTGAGAGGAAGCTGCACCATCAAAGTACATCCCAGTGGTGAATGCTAGTATCCCCTAAGTTCATGATTTGTTCATCGGGGAGATCATCACTAAGCGGAGAGTCAGTAATAAGTGGGTGTGTTGCTAAGAAATTTACTAGTGCTTGCCCTTTCATCACACGGAGGGGTATGAAGGAAATGTCAAACTGTGAGAAGATCATGGACTGTCGTGCCAACTGTTTAGATAGCATCGGCCTTATCATGAGATACTATAGAGATTGATCGAATTAAGTTCACACTTATGAGGAAGCATGTAGTGTTGTAGCTTTTGGGATGCAAAGATTAAAGCTAGGAAATACTTCTTAATGGTTGGATAATTAGCCTCAGTAGGGATTAGACGATGGCTAAGGTAGTAGAGTGTATTTTCCTTCCCTTCATCATTGAATTGGGCCAACAAGGAATCAAGTGAGTCGTCTAACGCAGCAGTGTAAAGTATGAGCGGCTTGGGATAGGAGCTGCTAGAACTGGCGACGTCATCAGGTAATGCTTGTTGTCTTCGAAGGTATGCTCACACTTGTCATCCCACTTGAACTTGGCATCCTTTTTGACAAGTGCTGAGAATGGCTGACATCTTCTTGATAGGTTAGATATATAAATCATCTTAGATACGCCAATCATCCTTGAAATGGTCTGAGTTGAGTTTAACTTTTAGGGGGTGGAATTTCTAATATCGCCTTGATCTTCTCCGAATCAATTTCGATTCCTTGGTGTCGTATAATAAACCCAAGGAATTTCCCTTAAGCCACTCCAAATGCACACTTATGGGGGTTCATTTTATGATTAAATTATCTTAACTGTTCGAAAACTACTCTCAAGTCAAAGAGATTGTCTTCCTTTTCTATACTTTTGATCACAAGATCATCAACATAGAATTGACTTGATGATGAATGAGTTCGTCAAAGATTCAAGTCTAAAATAAAATAAAAACCTAAACTTAAACATAAATATAAACCTAAAAATAAAATAAAATAAACTAATAAAAATAAACTCAAATAAAATAAATAAAAACCAAAAATAAACTAAAAAGTAAAATAAACCTCAAAATAAAAAACCTACATAAAATAAAAACATAAAGTAAAATAAAAATAAAATAAACCTAAAATAAACCTAAAATAAAAACTAAATAAAAACTTCAACCTAAAAAATAAATCAAAAAATAAAACCTAAAAATAAATATAAAGTTAAACCTAAACCCTAAATTGAAAAAAAAACCAAAACCTAAAATAAAAATAAAATAAAATAAATAAAATAAACCTAAACCTAAACAAAAATAAACTAAATTGAAATAAATAAAACCTAAACCTAAACCTAGATTAAATAATATAAAATAAACTAAAAATAAACTTAAACCTAAACTAAAAAAATAAAACCTAAAAATAAACCTAAAAATAAAACTTAAAACTTAGAACCTAAAAATAAATTAAAACCTAAACCTAAACCTAAAATAAAAAATAAAACTTAAACCTAAAAATAAAAATAAAAATAAAGTCAACACAAAATTAAACCTAAACCTTAACAATTAACTAAAATGAAAAACCTAAATTACAATAAATAAACTGAACAAAATAAAAATAAAAAATAAACCTAAATAAAAAAGAATAAAACAAACTAAAATAAATAAAAAATAAATACAACTAAACCTATTAGTTTACTTAATTTTTTTTAAAAAAACTCTAAACCCTAAATCCTAAATCCTAAACCCTAAACCCTAAATCCTAAACCTACAACCTTAAACCCTAAACCCTAAACCCCAAACTCTAAAAAACAAAACTAAACCTACCAGTTTACTTAATTTTTTTTAAAAAATACTAAAAAATCATAAACCATAAACCCTAAACCTTAAACCCTAAAACTAACCCTAAACCCTAAACCGTAAACCCTAAACCCTAAACCCTAATCTGTAACCCTAAACCCTAAACTATAAGCCCTACACCCTGAACCTTAAAACCTAAACCCTAAACCCTAACCCTAAACCCCAAACCCTAAACCCTAAACCCTAAAGGCAAAACCCCTATCCTGGATCCCCTAAACCCCAAACCTTAAACCTAATCCTAAAGTAACTAAAATAATTTAAAAATAAATCTAAACCTAAAACCTAATAAACTTAAAACTAAACCTAAACACTTAGGGACAAAACCTTGTGGAACATCAACGCCAACCGTCATCGTGGAGGCGAAGGCAAAGGCAGCATTTATCACAATGGTGGTGGGGGTTCTAGAGGTGCTGTTGGATATGGAGTTGGTGGTCAGAGCAGTGGTGGTAATGGAGGGAGGAGAAGCAGCAGAGGTTACAACCATGGTGGTGGTAGAGAGAGATATCGGGGATCTGATTTTGGATCCTGCTACTCGAGAGGCCGGAGTAGTTCTGATGGGAACTGGAGAAACTAAAGAACGGCTGATCCGATATACTGCTTATGGAACTATGTATTTACAGTAGAGACAGTTCTAGTTATCTAGGGTCATTAATTTTTCGTATGTGCGCTCATTTTTTATCTATGTCGTCGCTTGTGACTTAGAAAATTTGGTGTGTTACTTGGTTTATGAAATCGAAAAGAAGAAATGTTGAATCAAAATTTGTTCTTTGATAAAAGAAAAAAATCCAAAACCTGAACCCTAGACATAAAACCAAAATCATAAACCCTAAACCCTAAACCCTAAAAACACTAAACCCTAAACCCTAAAACCTTAAACCCTAAACCCTAAACCCTAAACCCTAAACCCTAAAACCTAAACCATAAACTTTAAACACCCTAAACCTTAAAGCCCAAACCCTAAACACCTTAAACCATAAACCTTAAACCCTAAAAAGCTAAAAAGTTAAACCTAAAAGAAATAAAACCTAAAAATAAAATAAATAAAAAACCTAAACCAAAATAAAATAAAAAAATTAAATTAAATTAAAACCTAAATTAAAACTTAAACCTAAACTAAAACTTAAAAAAGAAAATAAAATAATAAATAAAAACTAAACTAAAATAAAATAAAGAAAAACCTAAACTAAAGTAAAAAATAAAAAACCTAAATAAAATAAAACCAAAATAAAATAAAATAGAAACTAAATAAAAAATTAATCCTAAAAATAAAATCTAAAAATAAATAAAAAATAAAACCTAAACCCTAAACCTAAACTCTAACCTAAAATAAAAATAAAATAAACCTAAACCTAAACTAAAATAAATAAAAGCTAAACCTAAACATAAAATAATATAAACCTAAATCTAAACCTAAACCCTAAATAAAATAAAATAAACTAAAAATAAACCTAAACCTAAACTAAAAAATAATAATTAGAAATAATCCTAAAATAAAAACCTAAAACCTATTCTAAAAAAATAAAGTAAAAACCTAAAGCAAAACCTAAAAATAATAAATAAAACCTAAACCAAGAATATAAAATAAAAATAAAACTAAACTAAAAAATAAACCTAAACCAAAAAAATAAACTAAAATAAATAAAAATAAAACTACATAAAAATAAAAATAAAATAAAATAAACTAAAATAAATAAAAAATAAATTAAATAAATCTAAATGTACTAATTTACTTAATTTAAAAAAACAAAAAAAATTAAAAAAATAAATAAATAACCTTAAACCCTATACCCTAAAGCCTAAACCCTAAAATTACAACACTAAACCCTAAACCCTAAACCCTAATACCCTAAACCCTAAACACTAAAACAATAAACACTAAACCCTAAAACCCTAAACCCTAAACCCTAAACACTAAACCCTAAACCCTAAGCCCTAAAACCCAACCTAATCCCTAAACCACTACAACCCTAAACCATAAACTCCTCTAAACTCCAAACCCTCCCCCACCCTAAACCTTAAACCCCAAACCCTAAACCCTGAACCCTAAAAATCTAAAAACCTAAACCTAAAATAAATAAAACCAAAAAATAAAATAAAGAAAGAAACTTAAACCTAAATAAAATTAAAAAAAAACTGAAAACTAAAACTTAAACTGTCACAAACATAATCCTAAAAATAAAATAAAATAAAAAATAAAAACAAAACTAAAATAAAAATAAATGAAAACATAAACTAAACTAAAAAATAAATTAAACCTAAAAATAAAAAACCCAAATAAAAAAATTAAACATAAAATAAAAATAAAATAAACCTAAAGTAAAATAAAATAAAAACTAAATAAAAATCTACATTTAAAAAAATAAACTTAAAAAAAATAAAAAATAAAACCTAAACCCTAAACTAAAAACAAAATCCTAAGCCTAAAATAAACAAAATAAAATAAATCTAAACCTAAACAAAAATGAACTAAACTAAAATAAATAAAACCTAAACCTAAAATAAATTTAACATAAATCCTAAACTAAATAAAGTAAAATATACTAAAAATAAACCAAAACCTAAACTAAAAAATAGAACTTAAAAATAAACCTAATATAAAAACCTAAAACTTAAACCTAAAAAAATAAAATATAAACCTAAACCTAAAAAATAAAGCCTAACCCTAAAAAATTAAATAAAAATAAAATTAAACTAAAAAATAAATATAAAACTAAACCTAAACATAAAAAAAACTAAAATAAAAAACATACACTAAAATAAATAAGCCTAAAATAAATAAACCAAAATAAATAAAAATAAAAAATAAACCTCAATAAAAATAAAACACAAAATAAACTAAAATAAATAAAATATAAGAATCTAAATAAACCTAAATAAAAAAATAACCTAAACCTAAACTAAAATAAACTAAACTAAAATAAATAAAACTTAAACCTAAACCTAAAATAAACTACACATGAACCTCAACCAAAACTAAATAAAATAAAATAAACTAAAAATAAATCTAAAAATAAACCTAATATAAAAATTTAAAACCTAAACCGAAAAATAAATAAACTAAAATAAATAAAATTAAACTAAATCAAACCTAAACCTACGAGTTTACTTAACTTTAAAAAAATATAAAATAAATAAGAAGCCCTAATCTTAAATCATAAACCGTGAACCCTAAACCCTAAACCCTAAACCTTAAAACTTTAAATCCTAAACCCTAAACTAAAATAAACACCCTCCCAAACCCTAAACCCCTGTCCCTAAAACCACTAATCCTAAACCCTAAAACTATACCTAAAAACCTAAAACACAAAGAATAAAAATAAAAGAAAATAAAAACCTAAACCTAAACCTAAACATAAACTAAAAATAAAATTAAAAAAAAATAAAAACTAAACTAAATTAAAATAAATAAAAACCTAAACTAAACTAAAAAAATAAAATAAACCTAAATATAAAAGTCTGACATAAAATAAAAACTAAATGTAAAATAAAAATAAAATAATTGTGAAATAAAATAAAATAAAAACTAAATAAAAACCTAAATGAAAAAAATAAACCTGAAAATAAATAAAAAATAAAACCTATACCCTAAACTAAAAAAAACCTAAAATAAACAAAACAAAATAAACCTAAACCTAAACCTAAACTAAAGTATATCAAACCTAAACCTAAACCTAAAATAAACAAAACCTAAACCATAAACTAAATAAAATAAAATAAACTAAAAATAAACCTGAGGTTACCACCATGGTGGTGGCAAAGGGAGAGATACAAGATATGATGGTGGATCCTACTACATGAGAAGCCAGGGTGGTTCTGATGGGAACTGGAGAAACTGAAGAATGATTAATCTGATCTACTACTTATGGAACTGTGTCTTTACAGTAGAGACGATTCTAGTTTTCTAGGGTTTTTTATTTTCTATGTGTGCTCATTTTTTATCTATGTCAACACTTGTGTCTTAGAAAACATGGTGTGTTACTTGGTTGATAAAATTGAAGAGAAGAAATGCTGAATCTGAATTTATTTTCTATTAAAAAAACCAAAACCCTAATCCCTAAACTAAAACATGAACCCTAGACCTAAAACCTAAACCCAAAACCCAAAACCCTAAACCTTAAAAATCCTAAACCCTAAACCATAAAACCAAAACCCTAAACCTAAACCCAACTAACTCTAAACTCTTAACTAACTTTAAACCCTAAACCCTAAAAAGCTAAAAACCTAAACCTAAAATTAAAATAAATAAAAAAATATAAACCAAATTAAAATAAAATAATAAAATAAAATAAAATCAAAACTAAAACCGAAACTTAATGCTAAACCTAAAAAGAAAATAAAAAAAATTTAATAACTAAACAAAAATAAAATAAATTAAACCTAAATTAAACTAAAAATAAAAAACCTAAATAAAATAAAAACTAAACTTAAAATAAAAATAAATAAACCTAAAAGGAAAATTGAATTAAAACCTAAACCTAAAAAATAAACCTAAAAATAAAACATAAAAATAAATAAAAGATAAACCTAAACCCTAAATTAAAAGTAAAAAACCTAAACCTAAAATAAAAATAAAATAAACCTCAACCTAAACTAAAATAAACTAATCTAAAATAATAAAACATAAACCTAAACCTAAACCTAAACCTAAACCCTAAATAAAATAAAATAAATTTAAAATAAACCTCAACCTAAACTAAAACATAAAACCTAAAAATAAACCTAAACTAAAACCTAAAACTGAAACCAACAAAAATAAAATAAAAACCTAAATCTAAACCTTAAAAAAAATTAAGCCAAAAAAATAAAATAAAACTAAACTGAAAAATAAACCCAAACCTAAACCTAAAAATAAACTAAAATAAAAAGCCTAAACTAAAATGAATAAACTAAAATAAGTAAACTAAACTAAATAAAAGTAAAAATAAACCCAAATAAAAATAAAAAATAAAATATGCTCAAATAAATAAAAAGTAAACTAAATAAACCTAAACCTATGGGTTTACTTAATTAAAAATAGAACATCACTAAACCCTAAACCATAAAACTAACCTAAAGTGAGCCACAACCCTAAATCTACAACCCTAAACCATAAACCCTAAACCTTAAAACCCTAAACCCCTAAACTCTAAACAATCACTAAACCTGCAAACCCTAAACCCTCAAACCCTAACCCTACAAAAACTTAAAAACATTAACCTAAACTAAATAAAACTTAAAAATAAAATAAATAAAAAACCTAAAACTAAATTAAATAAAACATAAACCTAAACATAAATGTAAAATCAAATAAATCTAAAAATAAAAACACTAAAGAAAATAAAAAACAAACATAAAATAAAAATGAAATAAACCTAAAATATAATAAAATAAAAACTAAATAAAAACCTAAACCTAAAAAAGAAACGTAAAAATAAAACCAATAAATAAATAAAAAATAAAACCTAAATCCTAAAGTAAAAAAAATCTAAACCTAAAATAAACAAAATAAAATAAACTTAAACCTAAACTAATATAAACTAAACTAAAATAAATAAATCCTAAACCTAAACCTAAAATAAACTTAACCTAAACCCTAAACTAAATGACATAAAATAAACTAAAAATAAACCTAAACTTAAAAAATAAAACTTAAAAGTAAACATAAAATAAAAACCTAAAATTTAAATAAAAACCTATACCTAAACCAAAAAATAAAAATAAAACCTAAACTTAAAAAATAAAATGAAAATAAAACTAAACTAAAAAAAACATAAACCTAGACATAAACCTTTAAAACAAACTAAAATAAAAAAAACCTAAACTAAAATAATAAACCTAAAATAAATAAACTAAATTAAATAAAAATAAAAAAATAACCTAAATAAAAATAAAAAATAAACCTAAATAAAATAAAATAAAATAAACTAGAATAAAAAATAAACTAAATAAACCTAAACATATCGGTTTACTTAAATAAAAAAAAACCCCTAAATGAAAACTTTAAACCCTAAACCCTAAATCCTAAACCCTAAACCCTAAACCCTAAACCCTAAACTTACAACCCTAAATTTACAACTCTAAACCCTAAACCCTAAACCCTAAACCTCCCACCCTAAACCCTAAACTTATGCCCTAAACCTAAACCCTATGCCCTAAACCTAAATGACCCACCTTCATACTCCACAAGCTAAACATTAACCACCCACCTAACCCTACCTAAACCTTAAACCATCCACACCCTAAACCACCTAAACCCAAAATACTCCAACCACTAAAACCTAAAACTAAAATAAAACTTAATAAAGATAAATAAACTTGATTAAAATAAAATAAAATAAAATAAAAACCTAAACATAAACCTAAAAATAAAATAAAATAAAAAATAAAAATAAATTATAATAAAATAAATAAAAACCTTAACTAAATTAAAAAATAAAATAAACCAAAGAATAAAAATCCTAAATAAAATTAAAACTAAACATAAAGTAAAAATAAAATAATCCTAAAATAAAAACTAAATAAAAACCTAAACCTAAAAAAATAGACCTAAAAATAAAACCTAAAAAGAAATAAAAAATAAAACCTAAACCCTAAACTAAAAAAATACCTAAACTTAAAATAAAAACTAAATAAACAAAATAAAATTAACCTAAACCTAAATAAAACAAAACTATACTAAAATAAATAAAACCTAAACCTAAACTTAAACCTAAACCTAAACCTAAACCTAAACCTAAACTAAATAAAATAAAGTAAACTGAAAATAAACTTAACCCTAAAATAAAAAATAAAACCTAAAAATAAACCTAAAATAAAAATCTAAAACCTAAACCTAAAAAATAAAATAAAAACCTAAACCTAAACCTAAAAATAAAAAAGTAAACCTAAACATAAAATAAAATTAAAATAAAACTCAAAAAATAAATAAACCTAAAATAACATAATAAACCTAAAATAAAATAAAACTTAAAATAAAATAAAACTAAACTAAAATAAAAAATAAACCTAAATAAAATTAAAATAAAATACTCAAATAAAAAAATAAACTAAATGAACTAAATAAATCTAAACCTACCGGGTTTGCTTAAATTAAAAAAATCCCTAAACTGACCCTAAACCCAACTCTAAACCCTAAACTTACAACCCTGACCATGTACTAACCCTAAACCTAGGCTAAACTCTAAACCTAAACCCTAAACCAAACCACTAAACCCTAAACTCCTAAACCCTAAACCCTAAACCACTACCACATGCTACCCTGACCCTAAACCTAACCACAACCCTAAACACTAAACTAAAACCATAAACCTTAAATTAACCCTAAAACTCTAAACTAAACCCTGACCCACCCTAAAACCCTTAACCCTAAACCCTAAACCCTAAATCCTAAACCATAAACCTTAAAATGTTGACTTAGACTTTAAAATGGTAGAATTTAGCCAAATTCATAATAGGTAGAGCATGGCATCATAATATATTATTTCAATATAAAATATGTAAGTGGTACGACTAAAATATAAATTTTCTTATTATTTAGACTAATTTTATAATTTTTTATCATAAGTAATTCCTTATGATGTGATATACAATATAGTATAATATAATATGATATAGTGTATTATAACATAGGATGCCATAATATAATGTAGCATCATGCATTATAGCATACTATTATGTATTACTACTTGTTGTTTAGCATATTTTAGTTTGCTATAATATGATGTAGTAGAGTTTGTACTGATATAATTCATAAAAATACTGATTTATAGGCTGAGATGATCAAATTTGGCAAACTTTAAGGTAAAATTTAAGGAACATCATTGAGGGTGTGCTATGGTGTGTCATTTAATCAAAAGAATGGAATTTTGGATGCAAAATAATTGTTCATTTTCAACCAAATTTTATAAATTTTTTGCTTAAAGTGGTTCATTTTAAGGTGTAGTGTAAGATAATATATTATATAAAATAATATTAAAGTATAATGTACATAACAATATAACTTCACATATATATGAATGTGGTGGTGTGTTATTAAATGTTATTGTACATTTTAGTATGTTTTACTTTTGTTATAATATATTGGGTCAAAACTCACAAAATGTTAATTTGAAGGTTGAGATGCAAGAATTTGAACAAATTCATGGCACACACCAAAAAGAAACACCATAATTATGCTATTTTGTACCATTTCTAATAGAAAAAAAAAAGTTTACATCCAAAATGAACATTATTCATATTTTGAGAAAATTTTGTTATTTGTTCTTTTGAAGTGATTCTAATGAGGTGTAATGTTAGACAATATATTATATTATAATTATATATTATATATAATATATAATATAGTGTTAATTCACACTATAATATGTTTAGCACGATATTGTATAGTTAGTTTGAGCTTGCACCATCATAAATCATAACATGTTGATTACAATGTTAACATGATGTAATTTGAACGAATACTTGTAAGGCTTTTGGTTGAAGTATTAAAGGTGTACATAAGAGAAGAAATAAAATTTAATGAGAATTCAATTTCAAGGAATTGGAGGGAGATCTGCTAGGGGATCACACATGTAATAGACATGGCATGTGAGCAGTCTTTGTCGAGGGCATTGAAGAAGAAAATCTGCTGGGGATAAGGTTTGAATTTTATTTGATTATATGATTTGTGTCTGTTGGGGATAAGGATTATAATCCACCGAGGATTAAAAACTAATAAACTTTAGTTTATTTTGTTTTAATTAATAAAGGCAAACTAGGCTTACTTGAGTGAATCTGGGACTTATGTCAACTCAAAAGTAGTTAGAATTAATTTTATCTTAATTTCATGTGATTTGATATAGTTTGTTTAGTTTAGTTTGATTTCAAATTAAGGGCATATCGATGGGGATGTGAGCTAATTTGATAGATTTAATTTATGGACCTTGTAGGTGCGATGGACCGAGATGGGGTGATATGACTTATCCTATCTCGATTTGCAAATCCAACGGGATAGTCTACTGGTTATGGGGTAGAGCTAGCCAACCTAAGGGATTGCCTTTCGGTGTGCAACAGTTGTGCTAGGAAGAAGGTGTAGTAGAACAATAATTCAAACCCGACTTAGGGGGACTACTGAGTGAATGCTGCTGGGGACTTATATCAACTCAAAATTAGTTAGGCAATTCGTATAGGAAGTTTTGTTGACACTACCCTAAAGATAGGATATCTGCTTGAGATAAGGTACCACTAGGGGTGTCCTCCTAATCCATAAGTGAATATATATATATTTTTATATGTTTGCATGGACCATGTTGGTGTACGAGGGAACACACTAAGAAGGGGCTATGTCCGCCTTGACCTATCTCAAATTTACTAAACCAAGGGAGAATCTACACATTCACAAGATGGATTCTCCAAACACACAGGTTGTTACTAGGAAAGGGCAACTATCCAATCCGATAGTAACCGAGGTAGTGTCTAAATGGGGTTTGCAAGGATGATTAAATATATAATGCCCAAAGGGGAGGTGCGCTAGGGGCATTATCGAGCCCTAAAGAAAGCTAATAGGTGTACCTTGGCCAACTCAATGAGAAAGCATAGTAAACTTACATCTACCATGAGTGGTGTATCCTAAGGTTCGAGAACTAACCAACCTAAGGTGTATCGATCAACATGAGTGGTGTATTCATCAGCATAGTGAAAATCAACCAACCTAAGGTGCCCATCGATGTGCAACGATCAATATAGAAAGAAAGAGTGTATGCTTACAACTTTTTATGCGAAACTGATCATCAAGATAGTTTATCATAAAGAAGCCATATGTTATCTAACCTAGAGCGACTACTAAGCTGAGAGCCCCGAGGAAGGATTGGACCTAGACTTGAAGCAGTCAAGAGGGAAGGAGCCACTAGGGGACTTATCCTAAACCTCAAATGTACTCAACCTAGTCAGTGTACGAAGGCTAATCGAAGAAGAAAGCATAGCAGACTAACATCCTCTTAAACAAAGCCAACATGAGGTAGCTTACCAATCATGCAGTAAGACCTACCAAACTAATAATGCGCTTGTCGATGTGTAGTGGCCAAGAATGGAAGGAAAGCATAGCAGACTTACATCCTCCAAAGCAAGAAGACCTCTAGGGTGACACACAGGCAGGGTAGCATGTTAGCCTGACTTAGAGCAGTTACTGACTGAGTGCCACTGGGGATGTTATCTCAACTTAGAGTAGCCCAAGACAAAAGATATGTGTTTATTTTATAGGTTTGTGTGTAGTTTGTGTTTGTGTTATGTCAATGAAGGATAGTATGCCACTCAGATTCCTTACACCTACACTAAAGAGATCGTGGCAGATTCATAAACAAGAATAATTTCAACATGGAAGAGATTTAATTCGAAATGGAATTTTCATTGATGATAATTATTTTCAAACATGATTTATAATATTTTCTTAAGTAGAGCCCATTGATTGGAAGAATTTGGCACTCTCATTTATGATTAATAAGCTAATAAGATCCTCCTTGGAAGGCCTTCTCTATGGCAAAAGGGCCTTCCCAAGTAGGTTCAAACTTACCTCCCATCTTACGACGGGCAATAATCAGTCTCTTTGGAACTAAAATAAGCTCTCATACTTGAAAAGATCTAGGATGGACCAACTTGTTAGGAGGTTGAATCATTTTAGCTTTGTTCAACTCAAGTTTTTGGCATTCCCACAGGCATCTCTACCTTCCTTACTCTTCTAACGCAGCATTACGCTTTGTGATCTTGCTACCCACAACTATCCTTAGTGATGGGAGTTGAACTTTTAATGGTAGAATGGCTTTGGACCCATACACTAAGGAGAAAGGAGTAGACCGAGTTGGAGTTCTATATATGGTGCGGTAGGCCCATAAGGCTTCAACTAACTGCTCATGCCACTATCGCTTGTTGTTGTCGAGTGCCTTTTTTAGTATTTAGATGAGTGTTTTATTGAAGGCTTCAGCTAAGTAGTTTTCCCTTAGGTAGTTGATGGTAGAATATCTCTTATTTATGTTATCTCTGAGAAAATTTGTTGATCTCGATGCTCTTGAATGCAGTACCATTATCAGATATAATTTGTTGAGGCAATCCAAACCTATATACGATATGGTTCCTAAAAAACTAAAGCACATGCTGAGTTGTCACCTCTCTGAGCAAAATTTCCTTCACCCATTTTGAAAAGTAGTCAGTAGTAGCTAAGATGAACTGATGATTTTTAGAAGAAGGAGGATGTAGAATGTTGGGTGGTTGGTGTAAGACCACACTATGTATTTGACATTGGTGGGCTTGCCTAGCTGTATCCATGTAATCTTTGATCATTATTGGCCAGTAGTATCCTAGTCTCCTGATCTTGGTTTTCATCTTCGGACAGGATTGGTTGGCTCCACATAATCCTGAGTGTACCTCCGTCATGATCTTACTGGCTTCATGCTTGTCTAAATAACATAACCACATATGATTGAAAGACTGCCGATATAAGACACCAACCACAAGAATGTAGGAAAGTGCTCTCTGCTTCATTTGATGGGCTTGTGACTTCTCTTGAGGTAGTTTGCCTTTATTTAGGTAATCTATGAATGGTTGCCTCTAATCTAACTCCTCATCCTTCTTTAAAATGACAACCTCTCCTTTAAGAGAGTATTTTTTGATGAGGTCAATATTAACAAAAGATAAGACTTCTCTATTTTATACCTTTATTATATATACTCATACTCTAGACATGTCAATTCCTTGGCAAGCTTTGCTAAAGTATATTCAATGGCATTCTCTCAATGAGGAATCTTATAAATGGAAACCTCTAGGATTTGGGCCAACAACTCCATGGTGTATTTATGGTAGTGATGGAGCTTGGGCTTTATAACCTTATAAGACCCAGCGATTTGGTTGATAATTAGTTGAGAATCCCCAAAGATATTAATATTTTAGATGCTTAAAGTAACAGATAACTCCAAACTGGCAATCAGAGCCTCATATTTCAATTCATTGTAAATGCAAAGATTGGATAAATGATATGAGAATCTCATCACATCGCGGTCTGGAGTTAAGTGAACTATTCTTACCCCTACCTTTCCTAGAATAGTAGATTCTGGTTCTTCTCCTATTTGGGAGGAAGCCACACCATCAAAGTACATCTCCCAATGGTGAATGCTAGTATTCCCTAAGTTCATGATTTGTTCATCGGGGAGATCATCACTAAGTAGAAAGTTAGCAAGAAGTGGGTGTGCTGCTAAGAAATTTGCTAGTGCTTGTCCTTTTACCGAACAGTGGGGTATGAAGGTAATGTAAAATTGTGAGAGGATCATGGACCGTCGTGCCAACTGTCTGGATACCATTGGCCGTATCATGAGATACTATAGTGGAATGATCCTAGACATTAAGTTCACCCTATCCGGAAGCATGTAGTGCTGTAGCTTTTGGGATGCAAAGATTAAAGCTAGGCAATGCTTCTCAATGGGTGGATAATTAACCTCAGCAGAGATTAGATGACGGTTGAGGTAGTACAATGTATTTTCCTTCCCTTTGTCATTTACTTGGGCCAAAAAACACCAAGGAAGTCGTCTAATGTAGCAATGTTAAGTATGAGGTGCTTTCGCTAAATAGAGGCTTCTAGAACTAATGGTGTCATCACGTAATGCTTGATGTCTTCGAAGGTATGCTCACACTTATCAGCCCACTCGAACTTGGCATCCTTTTTGACTAGTGTTGAGAATGGCTGACATCTTCCCAATAGGTTGGATATAAAGCATATTTGATACGCCAACCGCCCTTAGAATGATTTGAGTTGAGTTAAGCCTTTAGGTGGTGGCATTTAATATCCCCCTGATCTTCTGGGTTGATTTCAATTCCCTGGTGTCGGACAACAAACCCAAGGAATTTCCTTAAAGATACTCCGAATGCATACTTTAGGGGGTTCATTTTGAGGATAAATTGTCTTAACTATTCGAAAACTACTCTCAAGTCAAAGAGATGGTCTTCCTTTTCTCTACTTTCGAACACGAGATCACTAACATAGCACTCGACTTGATGATGAATGAGTTCATTGAAGATTCGAGTCTAAAATAAAATAAAAACCTAAATTAAAACCTAAACTTGAGCTTAAAAAGAAAATAAAATAAACTAATTAAAGTAAACTTAAATAAAATAAATAAAAATCCAAACTAAACTAAAAGTAAACTAAACCTAAGTGTAAAAAACCTAAATAAAATAAAAACTAAATGTAAAATAAAGACAAAATAAACCTACAATAAACTTAAAATAAAATAAAATAAAAACTAAATAAAAAGCTAAACCTAAAAAATAAACCTAAAAATAAATAAAAAATAAAACTTAAACCCTAAACTAAAAAAAAAACCAGACCTAAAATAAAAATAAATTAAATAAAATAAAGTAAACCTAAACCTAAACTAAAAGAAATATAACCTAAACCTTAACCTAACCTAAATAAAATAAAATAAATTAAAATAAACCTAAACATAAACTAAAAATAAAATCTAAAAAAATAAACCTAAAATAAAGTCTAAAACCTAAACTTAAAAAAAAAAATAAAAACCTAGATCTAAACCTAAAAATAAATAATAAAACCTAAACCTAAAAAATTAAATAAAATAAAACTAGACTAAAAAAGAAACCTAAACCTAAACCTAAATCTAAAAAATAAACTAAAATAAAAACATAAGCTAAAATAAATAAACCTAAAATAAATAAACTAACTAAATAAAAATAAAAAATTAAGCAAAATAAAAATAAAAAAATAAAATAAATTAAAATAAATAAAAAATAAACTAAATAAACCTAAACCTATTGGTTTACTTAATTTTTTTTAAAAAAATTAACCTAAACCCTAAATCCTAAACCACTAAACCCTAAACCTGACCACTGGCATTAAAACCACCCAGACTCCTAAACTCCACCTAAACCCTCCCTAAAACTAAACTAAACCAGGCTAGGACCTTAAACTAAATAAACTAAACTTGTTGGTTTGTTAATTAAAAGAATAAACTCTCCTAAATCCCAAACCATAAATCCTAAACCTAAACCCTAAACCCTGATCTAAACTGTCCTCTAACCTAGGCTCTCTTAACCCTGACCCCTGGGCCACTGCAGGCCAAAACCCTAAAGGCCCTGGGCCTAGGCCCTGGGCCCTAAACCCTGAAAACAGGCCTAAACCACTAAAGGGCTTAAAACTTAAACCTAAATGAAATAATACCTAAAATAAAATAAATAAAACTATACTTAAATAAATTAAAAAAATAAAATAAAATAAAACCTAAACTAAACTAATCCAAAACCTAAACCTAAACCTTAACCTAAACCTAAACCTAAAATATAAATAAAATAAAAATAAAAAACTAAACTAAAATAAAATAAATAAAAATCTAAACTAAACTAAAAAAATAAATAAACCTAAAAATAAAAACCCTAAATAAAATAAAAACTAACCTAAAATAAAATAAAATAAAAACTAAGTAAAGATCTAAACTTAAAAAATAAACTTAAAAAAAATAAAAACTAAAACCAAAATCATAAACTAAAAAAAAACTAAACCTAAAATAAACAAAGTAAAATAAACCTAAACTAAAATAAATAAAACCTACGACTAAACTTGAAATAAATTAAACTTAAACCCTAAATTAAATAAAATAAATAAAACTAAAAATAAAACTAAACCTAAACTAAAAAATAAAACCTAAAATTAAACTTAAACTAAAAAATTAAAATAAAAACCTAAACCTAAACCTAAAAATGAAAAATAAATAAAATTAAAACTGAGT
Organism: Cymbidium sinense; assembly: GCA_021442155.1. Taxonomy (NCBI): domain Eukaryota; kingdom Viridiplantae; phylum Streptophyta; class Magnoliopsida; order Asparagales; family Orchidaceae; genus Cymbidium; species Cymbidium sinense. The sequence continues at coordinate 186,139,261 of CM038215.1, forward strand.
TAAAAAAATAAACATAAACCTAAACATAAAATTAAAAAATAAACTGAAGTACAAAACCTAAAATAAAATAAATAATCTACAATAAAAAACTAAATAAAAATAAAAAATAAACATAAATAAAAATTTAAAAATAAAATAAATAAAAAATAAACTAAATACTAAATAAACCTAAACCTACTAGTTTACTTCATTTTTTTTTAAAACCCTAAAACATAAACCTAAATCTTAAACCCTAAATACTAAACCTTAAACCCTAATCCCTAAACCCTAAAACTAAACTATAACCCTAAACCATTAAAAACCATAAATCGTAAACCATAAACCCTTAACCCTAAACCCTATACCCTAAACCCTAAACCCTAAAAACTGTAATCCCTAAACCCTAAAATACCCTAAACCTTAAACCTTAAACCCTAAACACAATTCTCAAAAGCACTCTTAACTCAATGTCTCTTTATTTGATTCAAATTATTATCCCCACTAATGCTACACTTATCAGATTTGATCATTTGCTTAACAAATTTTTTTAGGGCTCTAATAATTCTGCCAAAATAATGTATTGGACATCTTGGCATAAATGTTATGGTCCTTTGGGAGAAGGTGCTCTTGGTTGCAAGTCTATTCCTGAAGCTATGACTACCTTCTCTTAAGCTCTGGTGGAATTTTAGAAAGAATGATAGCCTTTGGGCTAATTTTTTGATGGAAAAATATTGCCATGGTAAACACCCCCTTAACTGTGCTTATATAGTTGGTGACTCTCCAGTTTGGAAAAGGCTTTGCTCCATTAAATGAGTTGCCAAATCATTAATATCTTGGGGTATTTAGTCGGGTTCTCTCTTCTTTTGGCAAGACAATTGGATTGACAATGGCTCTATTTACACCCTTTTATCTACTCTACTTTATCAAAGTTAATTCTTTTGGCTTAATAACAATTGGAATGAAAACAAACTTGAGAATTATATCCCAATTTCTCTTTTGACAACTTTAGAAATATCCCCATTTCTTAACAAACTGGCCAAATTCTTTTAAGCTTTCTTATAATGGTGACTTTATTCTTAAAGAGGTTTGAAATTTTATTAGAGATTAACAAAACCCCTCTAATGTTTTTTATTAAACTTTGGAACAATATCATTTCCATTTCCTATTCCATTTTAGCTTGGAGGATTTTGAATAACTTTATTCTTATGTACTCTTTGCTTTGGACTAAAGGGTTTTACTTACCTTCAAAGTCTCATTGTTGCTTTCATATTGAAAATGTAAATCAAGTTTTTGTCAATGTTGCTATTGCTTCTAAATTATGGTTTTGTATGATGATTTATTTAATATCAACTATTTTCAGGGTTCTCTTTCTTTTTATCAACTTCTTGAAGTCTGTTTCAAAAATATAGTAAAAGGTCATATCAAAGTTTTAATTGCTATTACCCATATCTGGTTCATTTGGATGGATAGAAATGATGCTAAATATCATGGTACTCTTATAAACCATAAAGGATCACTAGAACTAAAGAAAAATTCATGCTCTTTTTAATGCCAATATTATTAGTAATATTCATTTTAGAGGTTATAAAATTTGTGGCTAAAAGATTGGGTATCATTCTACCTGAGTTTGACTCTTATAAAAGTGCTAGGATTATTCATTGGCTCAAACCTAAAGATAATTTGATTAAAGTGAATACTGATGGTTTTGTTGCTTTTGATAAATATGGCAATGTTGGTATCCTTAGGGATTCTAAAGCTACTGTCATTTGTGCTTTTGCCTATCCACTCAAAGCCTATTTTGTTATTTTTGCTGAGCTTATGGCTATTAATAAAACTATTGAAATTTTTTTGAATAGATGTTTCCACAACATCTGGATTGAAGTTGATTCTATCTTGCTTCTTGACATGCTTAATTCCAATAGAAATGGAATCTTTGAATTATTTTATCTTCTTAATCATACTAAAATATTCTTTCTCAAGTTCATTTTAAAATTTCCCACATCCTTCATGAAGGTAATGCTTGTGTTGATTACTTGGCTAACTTTGGTGCCAACTTAACTGAGTTCATTTTATTTGACAACCAAACTTTGTCTAAACTATTAAGAAGTTTGGTTAATCTGGATAATACTGGATTGCCTTATCTCAGATTATAAATTCTTGGCTTGGTTTTTAATGATCTTCTACTTTTGGTTGCCCCTTATTAAGCCCTCTTTGGGTTGTGGTTATCTACTTATTTTCTCTCTTTGTCCTGAGCTGGGTTATGTATTCGATCTCTTAGTTTTGGATTGGCTTAGTTTCTGATACCTATGATTATTGTAAGTGCAGCCTGGGTTGCTTTGGCATTTTTAACTTGGTGGCTTCTATCTGTCTAGCTGGGTGCTTACCATAATTTTCCCTTGGCTATTTTTTATATCCTCCTTTTGGATTGTGGCTATGGCTGCTATAGTTTTTTCTTTTTTGTGTGGGTTTTTCCTATTTTCTATGCTGCTTGCTAACTTACCTGAGTTTGATCTACTACTGTAGTGGTTGATAAGGTGGCTTTGTTGGCTGGTTGGGTTGGCTGGTTGGGTTGGTTGGATGCCTAGCTGTGTTGGCCACTTTTTCATTTTTTGTTGGTGACTGATCTAGGGGGCTGTTGGTGGTTTATATCTAGCTTGATTTTGGCATGATGGAAATTGTTGGTTGGCTGTTATTTTCTCTATTTTCTTGATTGGGGCTTTGTGGTTGGTTTTGTTGATTTTGCTTTGTTTCTTTTGGTTATGGTTTTGTCCTCCTCCTATATTGGCCTTCCTCTCTTGGCTGCAGGGGCTTTGGGTTTGGGCATTATTCTGGATTGGCTAGTTGAAGGCTATTTTATGGGCATTAGTTGGCTCGTGGTGGCTTATGGGTTCCTTTATTACTGTTGTTCCTATTGGTTGGCTTATAGTCTATCTTATTTGAATTTGTAGCTTTTTTTCTTTGGCTGGCTATTCTAATTACTTGGATTAGATTTTCTTTTGCCTTGGTTGGATTTGGAGGCTATTATTTACTTCTACCTGTTCCCTGGCTATCTTCGGTGATTTTGGCTTGATGACTACTGTTGGTCTTTACATTGACTTGGGTCTTCTACTGCTGTGGTGGTTGACTAGGAGGATATGTTAGCTGGCTAGTTTGGTTGGTTGTATTGGCTTGTTGGGTTGGTTGGAGGGGTGGCTATTTTGGTCAATTTTTCTTGCTCCTTTGGTGACTATTATGGGAGCCTATTGGTGTTCTTTCTATGGCCTATATTTTTGGTTTCCTCTTGCTTTGTTTTTTGTCTCTTGGCTGTAGCTAACCCCATTTTTTCTGTTTGGGTGGCAGCCTTGCTGTCCACCCCTTTTACAATTAGGCTGGCTATTTTTACTCTCTTTTTTTGCTTTGTTGGTGGAGGATATGAGCACTTGTGTTTTTCTTTTTTGCTCTTGTTTGTCTCTGGTTTGAGTTGTTACCCCTATCATGATGGTTACTCCTTTTGATTTTGTTATTCTTTTTGGTGGTGGCTTTAGTGGTGCTCCTACTGTATTGCTGCTATCCCTGATGGTTGGTTGATTATTTGCCTTATTGGGCTTAATTGTTCTGGTGGCTTGGTGGTTGGCTGTTATGTTTGCTGTTTGGAGGATTTTGCAGCCTTGTTGGATGACAAATTTTGGATGATGGGCTACACAAGGTATGCTGGCTATGATGGCCTTGACGTTTCTCACTCTTTATTTTTTTGGCTGGTAGAGTTATATGTAATTGTAACCCTTCTCCTGAAGTTTGGATGCTTACATATAGTGTTGCTCCTTGAGATGATTGTAACTGAGCCTGCGCCTTTTTTTTACTTTACTCCTTTTATTTGTTCTTACTTTTAATGCTTGCTTAAATGTACTCATCCTTTCAAAAGTATGTTGCAGATTTCTTTTATAGGTTGGGAGAGTCTTGCAGGTGGATCTTGCTGGTATCAGACGGACCAAATGAAGTTTGTTGTTGCTCACATGGATTTTCTGTTGTTGATTTTTTGGTTTTTCTTTTGCTTTCTTTCCTTTATTATTGTAATAGTTAAGGGGTTTATCCCTTTAGGATTTATTGTACCTCTTTGAGCATTAGCTTAGAGATTTACCCCCTCTAAAGACTTTGTACTTTTTCTTTGTGGCAATAAAATTTCTTTAATTTCACTAAAAAAATCCTAAATCTTAAATCCCTAAACCCTAAACCCTAAACCCTAAACCTTAAACCCTAAAACCCTAGAACCTAAACCCTTAACTATAATCCCTAAAATCTACAACCCTAAACCCTAAACCCCAAATCCTAAACCCTAAACCCTAAACCCTAAACCCTAAAAACCCAAACCTAAACTAAATAAAACCTAAAAATAAAATAAATAAATAAACCTAAACCTAAATAAAATAAAATGAAAAACCTAAACCTAAACCTAAAAATAAAATAAAAAAAATAAAAACTAAATTAAAATAAAATAAATAAAAATTGAATGCAAATAAAATAAAATAAATCTAAGAATAAAAGCCTAAATAAAATAAAAACTAAACATAAAATAAAAATAAAATAAACCGAAAATAAACCTAAAATAAAATAAAATAAATAAATAAAAACTTAAACCTATAAAATAAACATAAAAATAAAACCTAAAAATAAATAAAAAATAAAACCTAAACTTTAATCTAAAAAAAACTTAAACTTAAAATAAACAAAATAAAATAAACCAAACTAAAATAAATAAAACTTAAACCTAAAATAAACTAAAACTAAAACTAAACCCTAAACTAAATGAAATAAAATAAACTAAAAATAAACCTAAACCTAAACTAAAAAATAAAACCTAAAAATAAACCTAAAATAAAACCTAAAACCTAAACCTAAAAAATAAAATAAAACCTAAACTGGGCGTAAAATAAAAATTAAACTTAAACTTTAAAATAAAAGATAAATGTAAAGCCTAAACACTAAAGATAAAGCTAAGATAAAACTGAAGCTAAGAGATAATGATCCTAAATAAACTAATTAAGAATAAAAGAAACCTAAATAAAGGTTAAAGATAAAATAAAATAAATAAAATAAAATAAATAAGACTAAAAAAAACTAATCTATCACGTGAAACTTATTAAAAAAAACCCTAAACCTTATACCCTAAATCCTAAACCCTAAACTCGAAACTCTAAACCCTAAAACTAACCCTAAACCTAAACCTTAAACCCTAAACCTACAACCTTAAACCCTAAACCTTAAAAACCCTAAACTAACCCTAAACCCTAAATCCTAAACCCTAACCCTTACCTTAAACCCTAAACCCTATACTAAACATAAAACCTAAATCTAAACTCTAAACCCTAAACTAACCTTAAATCATAATCCCTAAACAATGCCTCTATATGCCCCTCCAGTTAACTTTAACCCTACCCTAACCTAAACCATAAAGCCCAGGCTTAAAGCTAAACACTCGTTAAATCCTACCCTAAAACCTACCACTAAATCCAGACCTAAACCCTAAACTAATCCTACAACCAACCTAACTAAACCTAAAGTAAATAATAGCTAAAAATAAAATAAATAAATAAACCAAAACCTACAAAAAATAAAATAAACTAAAAACCTAAACAAAAATGTAAACCTAAACCAAAAAATTAAATAAAAAAATATATTAAAAGAAACTAAACTAAAATAAATGAAAACTTAAACTAAACTAAAAAATAAAATAAACCTAAGAATAAAAACCTAAATAAAATAAAAACTAAATGTAAAATAAAATAAAATAAATATAAAATAAAATAAAATAAAAACTAAATAAAAACCTAAATCTAAAAAATAAACCTAAAAATAAATAAAAAATAAAACTCAAACCCAAAACTAAAAATAAAATAAATAAAATAAAATACACATAAAACTAAACTAAGATAAACTAAACTATGATAAATAAAACCTGAACCTAAACCTTAGACTAAATAAAATAAAATTAACTAATAATAATCCCAAACCTAAACTAAAAAATAAAACCTAAAAATAAACTTGAAATAAAAACCTAAAACCTAAACCCAAAACCAAAAAAACCAAAAAAGCTAAAAACCTAATCCTAAACTAAAAAAAAGCCAAAAAATAAAATAAATAAAAAAAACCTAAATGAAAATAAAATAAAATAAAAACATAAATTAAAACCTAAACCTAAACCTAAACCTAAACCTAAAAAATAAAATAAAATAAAAAAAATAAAAACTAAACTAAAATAAAATCAATAAAAACCGAAAATAAACAAAGAAAATTCGAAAACCTAAATAAAAAAATAAAAACTAAACCTCAAATAAAAATAAAATAAACCTAAAAAAAATAAAATAAAAACTAAATAAAAACCTAAACCTAAGAAATAATCCTAAAAATAAAACTTAAACTCTAAACTAAAAAAAATCCTAAACCTAAAATAAAAATGAAATATACCTAAACCTAAACTAAGATAAACCAAACTAAAATAAATAAAACCTAAACCTAAACCTAAAATAAACTAAACCTAAACCTAAACCTAAACTAAATAAAATAAATAATAAAATAAACCTAAACTAAAAATAATACCTAAAATAAACCTAACATAAAAACCTATAACCTAAACCTAAAAAAATAAAGTAAAAACCTAAGCCTAAACCTAAAAAAAAAATAAAAAAAGAAATTAAACTAAAAATTAAACCTAAACCTGAACCTAAAAAAAAAAAAAACTAAAAGAAATAAACCTAAAATAAAAAAAAGTTAAACTTAATAAAAATAAAAATAAACCTAAATAATAGTAAAAAACAAAATAAACTAAAATAAATAAAAAATATACTAAATAAACCTAAACCTACCAGTTTGGTTAATTAAAAAATAAATGGAAAATAAACAAAATAAATAAAATAAATAAAATAAATAAAATAAATAAAATAAATAAAATTAATAAAATTAATAAAATAGATAAAATAAATAAATAAATAAATAAAATCCTAAACCCACTAAACCTAAACCCTAAACCCTACCCATAAACCCTAAATCCTAAATCGTAAACTCTAAACCTTAAAATGCTAAACCCTAAACCCTAAACCCTTAACCCTAATCCTTAAAATCTATAAACCTAAAGCCAAAAAAAAATAATAAAGAAAAAAAATTTTAAAAAAAAATCTACAAACCTAAAGCCTAAATCCTAAAACCCAAAACCTAAATAATAAACCCTAAACTATAAACCGTAAACACTAAACCCTAAACTCTAAAACCTAAAACCTAAAACATAAACCTAAAATAAAGAAAACCTACAAATAAAATAAATAAATAAAATGTTAACCTAAATAAAATAAAAAAATAAAATAAAACCTAAACCTAAACTAAAACCTAAACCTAAACCTAAACCTAAAAATAAAATAAAATTAAAAATAAAAACTTAAACTAAATTAAATTAAATAAAATAAACCTAAAATAAAAACTAAACGTAAAATAAAAATAAAATAAATGATAATAAAAATAAAACTAAATAAAACCTAAACCTAAAAATAATAAATAAATAAAAAATAAAACCTAAACCCTAAACTAAAAGAACTTAAGCCTAAAATAAACAAAATAAAATAAATGTAAATCTAAACTAAAATAAACTAAACTAAATTAAATAAAACCTAAACCTAAACCTAAAATAAACTATTCCTATATCCTAAACTAAATAAAATAAAATCAAATAAAAATGAACTAAAACTTAAACTAAAAAAATAAAACCTAATAATATACCTAAAATAGAAAACTAAAACCTAAACCTAAAAAAATAAAATAAAAACCTAAGCAAACCTAAAAATAAAAATAAAACCTAAACCTAAAATAAAGCAAAATAAAACTAAACTAAAAAATAAACATAAACCTAAACCTAAATCTAAAAAATAAACTAAAATAAAAAGCCTAAAATAAAATAAAAAATTAAACTAAATAAAAAAATAAACATAAATATAAATAAAAAATAAAATAAATTAAAATAAATTAAAAATAAAGTAAATAAACCTAAACCTACCAGTTTACTTAATTTTTTTTTCAACAAAATCCTAAACCCTAAATCCTAAACCCTAAACCCTAAACCCTAAGCCATATACCCCCTATACCCTAAAAGACTTAAACCCTAAACCCTAAACCATAAACCCTAAACCTTAAACCCTAATCTTAAATCAAAACACTAAAAGCATAAACCCTAAACCTCTAAACCCTAAACCCTACACCCTAGACCCTAAACTCTAAACCTTAAATCCCAACCCCTAACCCTAAACCATAAACCATAAACCTCAAACCCTAAACTTAAACCTAAGGTAACTAAATAAATTAAAAAATAAACCTAAACCCTAAAACCTAATAAACCTAAACCTAAAGCTAAACTTAAAAAAAGGCAGAACCTTGATGACACGTACATCACCATCAACTAGGCTCAGTCAAGATCTGGTGGTGGAGGCGAAGGAGAAGGTGACGATTATCGTAGTGGTGGAGGGGGATCTGAAGGTGTTGGTAGATATGGGCGGTGCTCAGGCAGGTTGTGGTTATGGAGGAGAGGAGGTTCTGATCGTGGTTGGTGGAGGGAGAGATCGCGGATATGATTGTGGATCCAGCTACTCGAGAGGTCGGGGTGTTTTTGATGGGAACATGAAAAACTGAAGAATGGTCGATCCGATCTACTGCTTATGGAATTATGTCTTTACATTAGAGATGGTTCTAGTTATCTAGGGTTTTTATTTGCTCTATGCGTGCTCATTTTTTATCTATTTGTTCTTAGAAACTTTGTGTGCTACTTGGTTGATGAAATCAAAAAGAAGAAATCTTGAATTTGAATTTGTTCTCTATTAAAAAAAACAAAAACCCAAAATCCTAAACTAAAACCAGAACCCTATACCTAAAACTTAAACCCTAAACCATTAATACCCAAAACCCAAAACCCTAGACCCTAAACCCTAAACCCTAAAACCCTAAACCCTAAACCCTAAACCCCAAAACTTAAACTCTAAACCTGAAACCCTCAACTAAACCAAAACTCTAAACCTTAAACCCTAAACCCTAAAAAGCTAAAAACCTAAACCTAAACTAAATAAAACCCTAAAATAAAATAAATAAATAAACCTAAACCAAAAAAATAAAATAAAATAAAAACCTAATATAAAACTTAAACCTAAAAAGAAATTAAAATAAAAAAAATAAAACTAAACTAAAAAATAAAAATCTTAAATAATATAAAGAATAAACCTAAAAAAAATAAAGCCTAGATAAAGTAAAAAAATAAATAAAAACCTAAATAAAAAAATAAACCTAAACCTAAAATAAAAATAAAACCTAAACTTAAAATAAAAATAAAATAAACATAAACTTAAACATAAACTAAAATAAACCAAACAAAAATAAATAAAACCTATACCTAAACCTAAAATAAACTAAACTTAAACCTAAACCTAAACATTAAATAAAATAAAATAAACTAAAAATAAAGGTAAACCTAAACTAAAAAATAAAACCTAAAAATAAAGCTAAAATAAAAACCAAAGACCTAAACCTAAAAAAATAAAATAAAAACCTGAACATAAAAATAAAAAATAAAACATAAACATGAAAAATAAAATAAAAATAAAACTAAACTAAAAAAATTAACATAAACCCTAACCCAAAACCCTAAACCCTAAAACTAACCCTAAACCCCAAACCATGAACTCTATACCTACAACCCTAAATCTTAAACCTTAAAACCCTAAACCCTAAACCCTAAACTCTAAAACCTACAACCTATAACCCTAAACCCTAAACCCCAAACCCTAAACCCTAAACCCTAAAAAACCTAAAAACCTCAACATAAACTAAATAAAACCTAAAAATAAAATAAATACAAAACCTAAACTAAAACCTAAACTAAACCTAAACCTAAACCTAAACCCAAACCAAAATGTAAAAATAAAATAAAAAAAATAAAACTAAAGTAAAATAAAATAAATAAAACCTAAACTAAACTAAAAAATAAAATAGACAATAAAAAAAACCTAAATAAAATAAGAACTAAACGTAAAATAAAATAAAATAAATCTAAAATGAAAACTAAATAAAACCTAAACTAAAAAAAAAAGCTAAAAGTAAAATGAAAAATAAATAAAAAAAAAAATAAAACCTAAACCCTAAACTAAAAAAAAATGTAAACCTAAAATAAACAAAATAAAATAAACGTAAACCTAAACTAAAATAAACTAAACTAAAATAAATAAAATCTAAACATAAGCCTAAAATAAACTAAACTTAAACCCTAAACTAAACTAAAATTAAACCTAAACCTGAACTGAAAAATAAAACTTAAAAATAAACCCAAAAAAACCTTAAACCAAAAAAAATAAAATAAAAACCTAAACCTAAACCTAAACCAAAAAAATAAAATAAAAATAAAACTAAACTAAAAAGTAAACCTAAACCTAAACATAAACCTAAAAAAATAAACTAAAAAACCTAAATTAAAATAAATGAACCTAAAATAAATAAACTAAACTAAATAAAAATAAAAATAAAAATAAACTTAAATAAAAATAAAGTAAACTAAATAAACAAAATAAAGTAAATAGACTAGATAAACCTAAACCTACAAGTTTTCTTAATTTTAAAAAAAATCAAAAAATCAAAAAAAAAAACCCTAAACCCTAAACCCTAAAACTAACTATAAACCCTAAACCCTGAACCCTAAACCTACAACCCTAAACTTAAACCCTAAACTTTAAAACCCTAAACCCTAAACCCTAAACACTAAATCCTAAACCCTAAAATGCTAAATCTTAGGCTTAAACCCTATACACTAAACCCTAAAACCTACAACCCTAAACCCTAAACCCTAAACTCTAAGCCCTAAAAACATAAAACCAAAAGCTAAAGTAAATAAAACCTAAAAATAAGATAAATAAAAAACCTAATCCTAAATAAAATAAAAACCTTAACGAAAACCTAAACCTAAACCTAAACATAAATGTAAAGATAAAATAAAAAATAAAATAAAAATTGAACTAAAATAATATAAATAAAAACCCAAACTAAACTAAAAAATAAAATAAAACCAAAAATGAAAAGCCTAGATAAAATAAAAACTAAATGAAAAATAAAAATAAAATAAACCTAAAATAAAATAAAATGAAAACTAAATAAAAACCTAAACCTAAAAAATAAACTAAAAAATAAATTAAAAGAAAACCCAAACCCTAAACTAAAAAAATAACTTAAAACTAAAATAAACCTAAACCTAAACTAAAATAAACTAAACTAAAATAAAGAAAACCTAAACCTAGTCCTAAAATAAACTAAACCTAAACCCTAAACTAAATAAAATAAAATAAACTAAAAATAAACCTAAAACTAAACAAAAAAATAAAACCTAAAATCTAAACTTAAAAAATAAAATAAAAACCTAAACCTAAACCTAAAAATAAAAAATAATACCTAAACCTAAAAAAAAAATAAAATAAAATAAAACTAAACTAAAAAATAAACATAAACCTAAACCTAAACCTAAAAAATAAATTAAAATAAAGAACCTAAATAAAAATAAATAAACATAAAATAAATAAACTAAACTAAATAAAAATAAAGAATAAACTTAAATAAAAATAAAATAAAATAAAAGAAAATAAATAAACTAAATAAACCTAAATCTACCAGTTTACTTAATTAAAAGAAACCTAAACCCAAAACCCTAAACCCTATGTCCTAAACCCTAAACCCTAAAACTAACCCTAATCCCTAAACCCTAAACCTACAACCCTAATCCTACAACCTTAAACCCAAAACTAACACTAAACCCTAAACCCTAAACCTTAAACCTTAAACTAATCCTAAACCCTAAACCTTAAAAACCCTAAACCTTAAAGCCTAAACCATAAACCCTAAACTAACCCTAAACCCAAAATTCTAAACCCTAAACCCTAACCTTAAACCCTAAACCCTAAACCCTAAAACCCTAAACCCTAAATCCTAAACCCTAAACTATAACCTAAACCCTAAAAGCATAAACCCAAAACCCAAAACCCTGAACCTTAACCCTAAACTCCAAACACTAAACCTAAAAAAAAGTAACTAAATAAATTAAAAAATAAACCTAAAACCTAAAACCTAAAAAATCTAAACTCTAATAATGACCACAGAACATCGCCAATCAAGCCTACATCCATGGAGGAAGGTGGAGGTGGCGCTATGGTGGTGGGGGATCTGGATGTGCTGGTGGATTTGGAGGTAGTGGTCAGAGTAGTGGTGGTTACGGAGGTGGGAGGAGTGACGGAGGTTATAATTTTGTGGTGGCAGAGGTAGAGATTGAGGATATGATGGTGGATCTCGCTACTCGAGAGATGGATGGTTCTGATGGGAACCGAGAATCAAGAATGGTCGATCCAATCTGCTTATGGAATTGTGTCTTTATAAGATAGTTTCTTATTCAGGCTTTTGATTTGCTCTAAGCTGCTCATTTTGATCTCATCCCTTATGTCTTAGAAAACATGGTGTGTTACTTGGTTGATGAAATCGAAAAGAATAAATGTTGAATTTGAATTTGTTCACTATTAAAAAAACCAAAACCCAAACTAAAAAAAAAACTAAACCAAAAATAAAAATAAAATAAACAAAATAAAATAAACCTAAACCTAAACTAAAATAAAATAAACTAAATTAAATAAAACCTATACTTAAACTTAAACCTAAACTAAATAAAATAAAATCAATTAAAAATAAACTTGAACATAAACTAAATAATAAAACCTAAAAATAAACTTAAAATAAAATCCAAAAACCTAAACCTCAAAAAAAATAAAATAAAAAAAAACCTAAAATAAAATAAAAACCTAAACCTAAAAATAATATATAAAAATAAAACTAAACTAAAAGTAAACATAATCCAAACATAAAGAAAAAGAAAACTAAAATAAAAAACCTAATCTAAAATAAATAAACCTAAAATAAGTAAATGAAATGAAATAACAATAAAAAGTAAGCCTAAATAAAAATAAAAAAATAAAGTAAAATAAATAAAAAAGTAAACTAATTAAACTTAAACATGCTAGTTTACTTAATTAAAAAAAACAATACCTTAAACTCTAAATCCTAAACCCTAAATAATAAACCCTAAACCCTAAAAACCTTAAACCCTAATGCTTAAACCCTAACCCTAAACCCTAAATCCTAAACCCTAAATGCATAAACCCAAAAACTCTAAACTATAAACCCTAAACCCTAAACCCTAAACCTAAACCTAAAGTATGAAAATAAATTAAAAAAATAAACCTAAACCCTGAAACCTAATCAACCTAAACCTAAATCTAAACCCTAGGAACAACACCGTCAACCAGGATTAGTCTAGATTTGGCGATGGAGGTGAAGGTGGAGGTGGCGATTTCCACGGTGGTGGTGGAGGATCTTGAGGTGCTGGTGGATATGGACGTGGTGGTCGGAGCTTGTGTCTTAGAAAAATTAGTGTGCTACTTGGTTGATGAAATTGAATAAAATAAATGATGATTTTTAATTTATTTATGTTAAAAAAATCAAAAACATTAAACCCTAAACTAAAACTTGAACCCTAAACCTAAAACCCAAACCCTAAACCCTAAACCAAAAAACTCCTAAACCCTAAACCCTAAACCCCAAATCCTAAACCTTAAACCTAAACTAACACTAAACCATAAACCCTAAACCCTAAAATGCTAAAAACCTAAACTTAAACTAAATAAAACTTTAAAAAAAATAAACTTAAACCAAAATAAAAAAATTACAATAAAATAAAAATATAATCTTAAACCTAAACCTAAACCTAAAAATAAAATTAAATAAAATTAAAAATAAAAAATAAATTAAAATAAAAATAAATGAAACTAAAACTAAAAAATAAAATAATAAACTTAAAAATAAAACCTAAATAAAATAAAACTAAGTAAAATAAAATAAAATAAATTTAAAATATAATAAAATAAAAACTAAATAAAAACCTAGGCATGCAAAAAAAATAAATCTAAAAATAAATTAAAAAATAAAACCTAAACCCAAAACTAAAAAAAAAACTTAAACCTGAAATAAAAATAAAATAAACAAAATAAAATAAACCTAAAGTTAAACTAAAATAAACTAAACAAAAATAAATGAAGCCTAAACTTAAACCTAAACTAAATAAAATAAAATAAACAATAAATAAACTTGAACCAAAACTAAAAAAGAAAATGTAAATATAAATCTAAAATAAAAACCTAAAACCTAACCTAAATAAATAAAATAAAAACCAAAACATAAACCTAAAAATAAAAAAATAAAACCTAAACCTTAAAAATAAAATAAAAATAAAACTCAACTAAAAAATAAAACTAAACCTAAACCTAAACCTAAAAAATAAACTAAAATAAAAAACCTAAACTAAAAGAAATAAACCTAAAATAAATAAACTAAACTAAAAAAATAAACTTAAAAATAGAAAATAAAGTAAATTAAAATAAATATAAAATAAACTAAATAAACCTAAACCTACTGATTTCCTTAATTTAAAAAAAACCATAAATCGTAAATCTTAAACCCTAAACCCTAAACCTATAACCCAAAACCCTAAACCATAGAAAACACTAAACCATAAACCCTAACCCTGAAGCCTAAACCCTAAAACCCAAACCCTAAACCTAAACTTGAATAAATAAATAAATTAAAAAATAAACCTAAACACCAAAACATAAGAAACTTAAACCTAAATTCTAAGAATGGGAAAAACCTTTATGGCAAGAACATCACCGTCAACCAGGCTTATTTTAGATCTAGCGGAGCCAAGGCTGAAAGCCTATCGAGTGGTGGTGGGATCTGGAGGTGAGGGCCGGATATGACGTTGTGAGCAGGTTATGGAACCACAGAGGTTACAACCAAGGTGGTCGAGGAGAGGGAGATCGGGGATATGAAGGTGGATCCTGCTACTCGAGTGGCCCGGGTGGTTTTGATGGGAACTAAAGAAACTGAAGAACCTCCAATCTGATCTGCTACTTATGAAATTATGTCATTACAATAGAGATGGTTCTAGTTATCTAGGGTTTTTGATTTTCTCTATGGGTGCTCATTTTGGATCTATGTCTTTGCGTGTGTCTTAAAAAACTCGATGTGTTACTTGGTTGACAAAATTGAAAAGAAGAAATGTTGAATTTGAATTTGTTCTCTATTTACAAAAAACAAAACCCTAAACCCTCAACTAAAACTTGAAACCTAAACCTAAAACCAAAACCCTAAACCCTAAACCCTAAACCCTAAAAAACCCTAAACCCTAAATCTTAAGCCAAAATACCTTAAACCCTTAACCCTAAACCCTAAAACCTAAACCCTAAACCCTAAACCCTAAACCCTATTCCCTAAACCTAAAACCTACAACCCTAAATCCAAAACCCTAAAACCCAAACCCTAAACCCTAAACCCTAAACTCTAAACCCTAAAAACCTAAAAACCTAAACCTAAACTAAATAAAACCTAATAAAATAAATAAATAAAACCTAAACCTAAATAAAATAAAAAAAGTAAATTAAAAACCTAAACCTAAACTTAAAAATAAAATAAAATAAATAAAATACTAACCTAAACTAAAAAAATAAGATAAACATAAAAAATAAAAAATCTAAATAAAATAAAATAAAATAATAAACATAAGTAAAAATAATAATTAAAATAAACTAAAATAAATAAGAAATGAACTAAATAAACTAAATAAACCTAAACCTACCAGTTTACTCAATTAAAAAAAAAATCCCTAAACTCTATGCTAACCCTAATCCCTAAACCCTAAACCTTAAAAACCCTAAATGCTAAAGCCTAAGCACTAAACTCTAAACCCTAAATCCTAACCCTAAACCCTAAACCGAAAATCCTAAACCCTAAAAATTTTAAAATAAAAAACACTAAAATAAAATAAAATTAACATAAACCTAGCTAAAAATAAAAAACCTAAAAAAATAATCCTAAACCTTAAACATTAAAAAATAAAATAAACTTAAGAATAAAAACCTAAATAAAATAAAATAAACTAAAAATAAACCTAAATAAAAATAAAATAATAAAACCTAAAAATAAACCTAAATAAAAACCTAAAACCTAAACCTAAAAATAAAAAAAACCTAAACCTAAAAAAAACTAAAATAAGAAACCTAAATAAAATAAATAAACCTAAAATAAATATTCTAAACTAAGTAAAAAATAAACCTAGATAAAAAAAATAAAATAAACTAAAATAAAAATTAACAAATAAACCTAAACCTACCGCTAATTTAAAAAAAAACATAAGCCCTAAAACTTAAAAACTAAACCATAAACCCTAAACCTATAACCCTAAACCCAAAACTCTAAACATAAACCCTAAAAACCCTAAACACTAAACCCTAAAGCCTAAATACTAAACCTCAAACCGTAAACCCTAAACCCTAACCCTAAACCCTAAACCTTAAAACCCTAAACCCAAAAACCCTAAACCCTAAACCCTAAACCCTAAACCCTAAAATTGTAAACCTTAAACCTAAACCCTAAACCTTAAACCCAAAACCTTAAATCTCCCTAAACCATAAAAAATCCTAAACACTAAACCCTAAAATACTAAACTAAAACCTAAACCCTAAATTAAAACCCTAAACCTAAACTCCCCAAACCTAAACTAATCCCTAAACCCTAAAACTTATAAACCTAAACCCTAAACCCTAAACTCTAAACCATAAACCCTAAACCCTAAACCCTAAAAACTTAAAAACCCAAACCTAAACTAAATAAAGCCTAAAAATAAAATAAATAAATAAACCTAAAGCAAAATAAAATAAAAAAATAAAGTAAAAATAAAAACCTAAACTAAAACCTAAGCCTAAACCTAAAAATTAAATAAAATAAATTAATAAAAATAAACTAAAATAAAATAAATAAAAACCTAAACTAACAAAAAAAATAAAATAAACTTAAGAATAAAAAACATAAATAAAATAAAAAGTAAACATAAAATAAAAATAAAATAAACCTAAAATAAAATTAACATAAAATAAAATAAAAATGAAATGGAAACCTAATCTTAAAAATTAATCCTAATAATAAATAAAAAGTAAAACCTAAACCATAAACTAAGAAAAACTAAACCTAAAATAAAATTAAAATCAACAAAATAAAATAAACCCAAACCTAAACTAAAATAAAATAAACTAAAATAAATAAAACCTAAAATAAATTAAACCTAAACCTAAACCTAATATAAATAAAATAAAATAAACTAAAAGTAAGCCCAAACCTAAACTAAAAAAATAAAACCAAAAAATAAGCCTAAAATAAAAACCTAAAACCTAAACCTAAATATAAAAATAAAAAAAATAAAACCTAAACCTAAAAAAATAAAATTAAAATAAAAGTTGATTAAAAATTAAACCTAAACCAAAACCTAAACCTAAAAAAAATAAAGTAAAATAAAAAACATAAACTAAAATAAATAAACCTAAAATAAATAAACTAATAAAATAATAAGTAAGAAATAAACGTAAATAAAAAAAAATAAAATAAACTAAATAAACATAAACATATCGATTTACTTAGTTTAAAAAAATAAAAATATGAAAACCCTAAACCCTAAGCTAACCCTAAACCCTAAAAATGATAAACCTAAAACCTAAACACTAAACTCTAAACCCTAAACCCTAAACCCTAAACCCTAAAAGCCTAAACCCTAAAACCTTAAATCCTACTCCCAAAAACCTAAACCCTAAACCCAAAACCCTAAAAGCCTAAATAAAATAAAACCTAAAAAAAGTATAAGATAACCTAAACCTAAATCAAATAAAATAATAAAATAAAAACCTAAACCCTAAGAAAAAAATAAATTAATCAAAATAAACTAAAATAAACTAAATAAAAACCTAAATCTAAACTAAAAAATAAATAAACTAAGTATAAAAAAATAAAATAAAAACTAAAGGTAAAATAAAATTAAAATAAACATAAAATAAAATAAAATGATAACTAAATAAAAAACATAACAAAAAATAAACCTAAAAATAAATAAAAAATAAAACCTAAACTCTAAACTAAAAAAAAACTAAACCAAAAACAAAAATAAAATAAACAGAATAAAAAAAACCTAAACCTATACTAAAATAAAATAAACTAAAATAAATAAAACCTAAAGCTAAACCTAAAATAAACTAAACCTAAACCTAAACCTAAACTATATTAAATAAAAATAAACTAAAAATAAACTTAAACCTAAACTAAAAAATAAAACTTAAAAATAAACCTAAAATAAAAAACTAAAACCTAAACCTAAAAAACTAAAATAAAACCTAAACCTAAACCTAAACCTAAAATAAAAAAATAAACCTAAAGTTGAAAATAAAAAATAAAATAAACTAAAAAAATAAATAAAATCCTAATCAAAAACCAAAAAAATAAACAAAATAAAATACCTAAACTAAATTAAATAAACCTAAAATAAATAAATGAAATGAAATAATAAAAAATAACCTAATTAAAATTAAAATAAAATAAACTATAATAAAAAAACTAAATAAACTAATTAAACCTAAACCTACTACTTTAATTAAAAAAAAAAATAAAACCTTAAACCTAAAATGTACCTAAACTTAAACCTAAACACCCTAAAACCTAAACCCTAAACTCTAAACCTAAACCTAAACCTAACCCTAAACCCTAAATCCTAAACCCTAAAACATAAACCCAAAACTTAAACCCAAAACCTAAATAAACCTAAACCCTAAATCTAAACACTAACCCTAAACTTAAACCCTAAACTATAAACTAAACCTAAAACTTAAAGAATAAACCTAAAACTCAACAGCCCTAAAGCTAAACCTTAAACCTAAACTCAACCTAACCTAAACCTTAAACTTAAAACCCTAATTTAACCCTAAACCTAAACCCTAAAATAACTAAATTCAAACCCTAAACCTAAATCAGAAACCCTAAACCCTAAACCCTAAACACTAAACCCTAAAAGCCTAAACCATAAAACCCTAAACCATAAACCCTAAATTATAAAACCTAAATCCTAAAACCTACAACCTTAAACCCTAAGTCCTAAACCCTAAAAATATCTAAAAACCTAAACCTATACTAAATAAAACCTAAAAATAAAATATATAAAAAACTTAATCCTTAAAAAATTAAAATAATAAAAACCTAATCATAAACCTAAAAATAAAATAATTAAAATAAACTAAAATAAAATAAATAAAAACCTAACCTAAATAAAATAATAAAATCAACCTAAAAATAAAAAACATAAATATAATAAAATAAAAATAAACATAAATAAAAATAAAAAAATTAATTAATTAAAATAAATATAAAATAAACTAAATAAACCTGAACTACCACTTTACTTAATTTAATAGAAAAAAACCCTAAACCCTATGCTAACCTTAAACCTTAAACCCTAAATCCTAGACATTAAAAACCCTAAACCTTAAAGCCTAAACCATAAACCCTAAACTCAAACCCTAAACCTTAAACCCTAAAAACCTAAACCGTAAAATCCTAAATCCTAAACCCTAAAAACTTAAAAACCTAAACCTAAACTAAATAAAACCTGTAAATAAAATATATAAAAAAACCTAAACCTAATTAAAATAAATAAAATAAAATATAATAAAAACCTAAACTAAAACCTAAACTTAAACCTAAAAAAAACTAATAAAAACCTATACTAAAATAAAATAGATAAAAATTGAAACTAAACTAAAATAAAAATAAACTTAAAAATAAAAAACCTAAATAAAATAAAAATTTAAACCTAAAGTAAAAATAAAATAAACAAAATAAGATAAACCTAAACCTAAACTAAAATAAACTAAACTAAAATTAATAAAACCAAAACCTAAACCTAAACTAAATAAAATAAAATAAACTAAAAATAAACCTAAACCTAAACTAAAAAATAAAACCTAAAAGCAAACCTAAATCCCTAAACCTAAACCAAAATAAAAAAAAATAAAATAAAACCTAAACCTAAACCTATAAAATAAAAAATAAAACATATACCTTTTAAAATAAAATAAAAATAAAACTCAATTAAAAAATAAACCTAAACCTAAACCTAAAAATAAACTAAAAAAAAACTAAACTAAAATAAATAAAATAAAAACTAAACTAAATAAAAAAAATAAACCTAAATAAAAAATAAAATTAAATAAACTAAAATAAATAAAAATAAATTAAATAAACCTAAATAAGTTTATTTAATTTTAAAAAAATAAATAAATCCTAAACCTTAAAGCTAAACCATAAACCTAAACCCAACACTAAACTAAACCATAAAACTAAACCTAAAACCTAAAACTAAACCCAAACTAAAAACCCTAAAACCCTAAACCCAATTAAACCTAAACTAAACCAAACTTAAACCTTAAACTATAAACCCTAAACTAAAACTCCAAACTTAAAAATAGAAACCTAAACCCTAAACCCTAAACCCTAAACTCCTAAACCCTAAAATAAACCTAAACCAAACCCTAAACCTAAACCCTAAACTAACTAATCCTAAACCCTAAAACCAAAAAAATCCTAAACCTTAAACTTTAAACCCTAAACCCTAAACCCTAAACCCTAAAAACATGAAATCCTAAACCTAAACTAAATAAACCCTAAAAATAAATAAATAAATAAACCTAAAGCTAAATAATATAAAAAATTAAATAAAAATCAAAACCTAAACTAAAACTAAACTTAAACCTAAAAAATAA
Organism: Cymbidium sinense; assembly: GCA_021442155.1. Lineage (NCBI taxonomy): Eukaryota > Viridiplantae > Streptophyta > Magnoliopsida > Asparagales > Orchidaceae > Cymbidium > Cymbidium sinense. The sequence goes on from CM038215.1 coordinate 186,159,954, forward strand.
ATAAAATAAACTAATAAAAAATAAAATAAAATAAATAAAAACCTAAACTAAACAAAAAAATAAACCTAAAATAAACTTAATATAAAATAAAATAAAAACTAAATGAAAACCTAATCTTAAAAATTAAACCTAATAATAAATAAAAAGTAAAACCTAAACCATAAATTAAGAAAAACTAAACCTAAAATAAAAATAAAATCAACAAAATAAAATAAACCCAAACCAAAACTAAAATAAACTAAACTAAAATAAATAAAACTTAAAATAAATTAAACCTAAACCTAAACCTAATATAAATGAAATAATATAAACTAAAAGTAAACCTAAACCTAAACTAAAAAAATAAAACCAAAAAAATAAGCCTAAAATAAAAACCTAAAACCTAAACCTAAAAAAGTAAAATAAAAATCTAAACTTAAATCTAAAAATAAAAAATAAAATCTAAACCTAAAAAAAATTAAATTAAAAATTAAAGTCGATTAAAAATTAAACCTAAACCAAAACCTAAACCTAAAAAATAAAGTAAAATGAAAACACAAACTAAAATAAATAAACTAACAAAATAAAAAGTAAATAATAAACATAAATAGAAATAAAAAATAAAATAAACTAAAGTAAATAAAAAATAAACTAAATAAACCTAAACATACTGATTTACTTAATTTAAAAAAAATAAAGAAATTAAAACCCTAAACCCTAAAAATGATAAACCCTAAAGCCTAAACACTAAACACTAAACCCTAAACCCTAAAAGCCTAAACCCTAAAACCCTAAACCCTAATCCCAAAAACCTAAACCATAAATCGAAAAACCCTAAAAACTTAAATGAAATAAAGCCTAAATAAAATTATAAGATAACCTAAACCTAAATAAAATAAAAAAATAAAATAAAAACCTAAACCCTAAGAAAAAAATAAATTAATCAAAATAAACTAAAATAAACTAAATAAAAACCTAACTTTAAACTAAAAAAGAAATAAACCTATGTATAAAAAACCAAAATAAAATAAAAACTATACGTAAAATAAAAATAAAATAAACATAAAATAAAATAAAATGATAACTAAATAAAAACATAACAAAAAATAAACCTAAAAATAAATAGAAAATAAGACCTAAACCCTAAACTTAAAAAAACTAAACCAAAAATAAAAAATAAAATAAAAAAATAAAAAAATGTAAACCTATACTAAAATAAACTAAACTAAAATAAATAAAACCTAAACCTAAACCTAAACCTAAAATAAAATAAACCTAAACCTAAACCTAAACTAAATTAAATAAAAATAAACTAAAAATAAACCTAAACCTAAACTAAAAAATAAAATTTAAAAATAAACCTAAAATAAAAATCTAAAACCTAAACCTAAAAAATAAAATAAAAACCTAAACCTAAACCTAAACCTAAAAATAAAAAATAAAACCTAAAGTTGAAAAGTAAAATAAAAATAAAACTAAACTAAAAAATAAACATAATCCTAAACCTAAACCAAGAAAATAAACAAAAATAAAAAACCTAAACTAAAATAAATAAACCTAAAATAAATAGATGAAATGAAATAATAATAAAAAATAATCCTAAATAAAAATATAAAATAAAATAAAATAAAATAAATAAATAAATAAACTAATTAAACTAATTAAACCTAAACTTACTGGATTACTTAATTAAAAAAATAAAACCTTAAACCCTAAATCCTAAACCTTAAACTCTAAACCCCATAGCCTACACCCTAAAAAGCTTAAACCATAAACCCTAAACCCTAACCGTAAACCCTAACCCTAAACCCTAAATCCTAAACCCTAAAAGAATAAACCCAAAACCCTTAAACCCAAAACCCCTAACCCTAAACCATAAACCCTAAACCCTAAAACCTAAATGCTAACCTTAAACCATAAACCCTAACCCTAAACCTAAAGTAAGTATATAAATTAAAAAATAAACCTAAATCCTAAAACCAAATAAAACTAAATAAAATCCTAAACCCTAAGAATGGGCACAACCTTGATGACAGGAACATCACCGTTAACCAGGCTCAATCTAGATGTGGCAGTGTAGGCGAAGGTGGAGGTGGCAGTTATCATAGTTATGGTGGGGGATCTGGAAGTGCTGGTGGATATGGAGGTGGTTGGTGGGTTATGTAGGAGGGAAAAGTGATGAAGTTACAACAAGTGGTGATGGTGTGAGGGAGAGATCGGATATGATGGTGGATTTCACTACTCGAGAGACCAAGGTGGTTCTGATGGGAACTAGAGAAACTAAAGAATGACCGATCTGTTCTGTTGCTTATGGAAATATGTCTTCATATTAGAGAAGGTTCTAGTTATCTAGGGTTTTTGATTTGCTCTATGCTTGCTCATTTTTTAATTATGTCGTTGCTTGTGTCTTAAAAAACTTGGTGAGTTACTTGGTTGATGAAATCAAAAAGAAGAAATGATGATTCTTAATTTAATCCTATTAAAAATAAAAAACCAAAAACATTAAACCCTAAACAAAAATCTGAACCCTAAACCTAAAACCTAAACCCCAAACCATAAACCGTAAACCTTAAATAAAATAAAAAACACTAAACCTAAACCCTAAATCCCGAACCCTAAACTAACACTAAACCCTACATCCTAAACCCTAAAAAGCTAAAAACTTAAATCTAAACTAAATAAAACCTAAAAAATAAATAAATAAGAAAACCTAAACAAAATTAAATAAAATAAAATAAACTAAAATAAAATAAAAACATAAACTAAAACCTAAACATAAACCTACCTTAAACCTAAACCTAAAAATAAAATTAAATTAAAAAATTAAAAAAACTAAAATAAAATAAATAAAAACCTAAACTAAACTAAAAACTAAAATAAACCTATGTATAAAAAACATAAATATAATAAAAACTAAACTTAAAATAAAAATAAATAAACCTAAAATAAAATAAAATAAAAACTAAATAAAAACCTAAACTGAAAAAATAAACACAAAAATAAAACCTCAAAAGAAATAAAACCTAAACCCTAAACAAAAAAAAACCTAAACCTAAAATAAAACTAAAATAAAAAAAATAAAATAAAACTAAACCTAAAATAAATAAAACCTAAACCCAAAAGTAATATGAACTAAACAAAAACCCTAAACTAAATAAAATAAAATAAAATAAAAATAAACCTAAACCTAAACTAAAAAATAAAACCTAAAAATATACATAAAATAAAAAACCTAAAACCTAAACCTAAAAAAATAAAATAAAAACCTAAACCTAAACTTAAAAAGAAAAGATAAAACATAAACCTCAAAAATAAAATAAAAAATAAATCTAAACTAAAAAATAAACATAAACCTAAACCTAAACCTAAAAAATAAACTAAAATTAAATACCTAAAGTAAAATAAATAAACTAAACTAAATAAAAATAAAAATAAACCTAAATAAAAGTAAAAATTAAAATAATCTAAAAGAAATAAAAAATAAACTAAATAAACTAAATAAACCTAAACCTACGGTCTACTTAATTTTATTTTAAAACTCTAAGCCCCTAAACCCTAAACCTAAACCCTAAACTAACCTAAACCTACAACCAAACTTTCAACCCTAAATCCTAAACCCTAACCAAAACCATCATAAACCCTAAAGCCTAAACTATAACCCTAACCTTAAACCCTAAACCTACCCTAAACCCTAAAACCATAAACCCTAAACCCTAAACCCTAAACCCTAAACTCCAAAAACCCTAAACCTAAAAGCATAAACCCTAAAGCCTAAAGCTTAAAACATAAATTAACCCTAAAGCCTAAACACTAAATTCTAATCTATAAACCTTAAACCCTAACACTAAACCTTAAACTTAAAACCCTAAACCCTAAACCCTAAAGATTAAACTCTAAAGCCTAAAATCTAAACCCTAAAAAGCTAAAAACATAAACCTGAACTAAATAAAACTAAAAAATAAAATAAATAAATAAACCTAAACTTAAATAAAATAAAAAATAAAAAAACCTAAACTAAACCTAAACCTAAAAATAAAATAAAATAAAAAAATAAATAAACTAAAATAAAATAAATAAAACCTAAACTAAACTAAAAATAAATAAACCTAGAATAAAAAAACCCTAAATAAAATAAAATAAAATGTAAAATAAAATAAAATAAACTAAAAATAAACTAAAATAAGAATTTAATAAAAACCTAAACCTAAAAAATAAACCTAAAAATAAATGTAAAATAAACCTAAACCCTAAACTAAAAAAAAACTTAAACCTAAAATAAAAATAAAATAAACAAAATAAAATAAACCTAAACCTAAATTAAACTAAACTAAACTAAAATAAATAAAACTTAAACCTAAACCTAAAATATAAAACCTAAAAAAATAAAAAAAATAAAACCCTAAACCTAAATCTAAAAATAAAAAATACAACCTAAACTTAAAAACTATAATAAAAGTAAAACTAAACTAAAAAATAAACCTAAACCTAAACCTAAAAAATTAACTAAAATAAAAAACCTAAACTAAAATAAATAAACCTAAAATAAATAAACTAAACTAAATAAAAAATAAACCTAAATAAAAATAAGAAATAAAGTAAACTAAAATAAATAAAAAATATACTAAATTTGCTAAATAAACCAAAACCTACCGGTTTACTTAATTGAAAAAAACCTTAAACCCTAAACCCTAAACCCTAAAACCTAAACCTACAACCCTAAACCTTAAAACTTAAACCACAAACCCTAAACATAAACTTTAAGTATCTAAATAAAATAAAAAATAAACCTAAACCCTAAGAATGGGCAGAACCTTAAAGACAGGAACATCACCGTCAACCAGGCTAAGTCTAGATCTGGTGGTGGAGGCGAAGGCAGAGGTGGCGGTTACGCAGTGGTGGTGGGGAATCTAAAGGTGCTGGTGGATATGGAAGTGGTGGTCGGGGCAGTGGCGGTTATGGAGGTGGGAGGAGCTGTGGTGGGGGTATTGGCGAATATGCATTCTCATTTTTTTTATCTATGATGTCACTTGTATCTTAGAAAACTTGCTGTGTTACTTGGTTGATGAAATAAAAAAGAAGAAATGTTGAATCTGAATTTGTTCTCTGTTAAAAAAAAAGCCAAAAACCCTAAACCATAAACTAAAACATGAGACCTAAACCTAAAACCTAAAAGCGAAAACCTAAACCCTAAACCTAAACCCTAAACATTAATCCCTAAACCCTAAAACTCTAAATCATAAACCCTAAACCCTAAACCATAAACACTAAATCCTAAACCCTAAACCTTAAACCCTAAACTCCAAACCCTAAACCCTAAACTAACCCTAAACCCTAAACCCTCAAAACCTAAACCTAAATTAAATAAAACCTATAAAAAATAAAAATCTAAAACAAAATAAAATAAAAAAATAAAATAAAATAAAAACATAAACTAAAACATAAACTAAAACCAAAACCTAAACCTAAGAAAAATTAAAATAAAAATAAATAAAAATTTAAACATAACTATAAATAAATAAAAGCCTAAATAAAAGAAGAACTAAACATAAAATAAAAATACAATAAACTTAAAACAAAGTAAAATTAAAACTAAATAAAAAACCTAAAGCTAAAAAATGACCTAAGAATAAAACCTAAAAATCAATAAAAAATAAAACCTAAACCCTAAACTAAAAAAAACCTAAACTTAAAATAAAAAAATAAAATAAACCTAAACCTAAACTAAAAATAAATAAATAAAACGTAAACCTAAACCAAAAATAAACTAAACCTAAACCTAAACGTAAACTAAATAAAATAAAATAGGCTAAAAATAAAACTTAAATATAAGCCTAAAAATCTAAAACCTAAACCTAAGAAAACAAAATAAAAACTTAAACCTAAGCCTAAAAGATAATAAAACCTAAACCTAAAAAATAAAATAAAAATAAACTAAATTAAAAATAAGCCTAAACCTAAACCTAAAATTAGAAAATAAACTAAAATAAAAAAATCTATACTAAAATAAATAAACTAAACTAAATAAAAATAAAGATAAACATAAATAAAAGTAAAAAAAAATAAAATAAACTAAAATAATAAAGAAATCAACTAAATAAATTAATATACCTAACTGGGTTTACTTAATTAAAAAATAAAAACTAAATAAAATTAAAAAAACCCTAACCCTAAACCCTAAACCCTAAAACTAACCCTAAACCCTAAACCCTAAACCCAAAACCCTAAACCCTGAACCATAAATCCTAAACCCTAAACCTTAAATTGTGAAAACCTAAAAATCTAAATCTAAACTAAATAAAACCTAAAAATAAAATAAATAATAATGCTTTAACCTAAATTAAATAAGAAAATAAAATAAAATAAAAACCTAAATTAAAATAAAACCTAAAAAGAAATAAAAAAATAAAAACTACACCTTAAACTAAAGAAATCTGAAAAACTAAAATAAACAAAATAAAATAAACCTTAACCTAAACTAAAAAAAGCTAAACTAAAATAAATTAAACCTAAACCTAAACCCTAAACTAAATAAAATAAAATAAAGTAAAAAATAAATTTAAACTTAAACAAAAAAACTTAAAAGTAAATCTAAAATACAAACCTAAAACTTAAACCTAAAAAGATAAAGTAAAAACCTAAACCTAAACCTAAAATAAAAATAAACCTAAAAAATAAAATAAAATAAAACTAATAAAAAAATAAACCTAAACCTAAACCTAAACATAAACCTAAAAAATAACTAAAATAAATTAACATAAAATAAATAAACTAAATTAAATAAAAATAAAAAATAAGCCTAAATATAATTAAAAAAATCAAATAAATTGAAATAAATAAACTAAATAAATGTAAACCTACCGGTTTACTTAATTTGTTTTAATAAAAACCCTAAACCCTAAACCCTAATTGTAAATCCTAAACTCTAAACCCTAAAACTATAACCCTAAACCCTTAACCCTAAAGACTAAACCATAAACCCTAAAAAACCCTAAACCCTAAACCCTAAATCATAACCCTAAACCATAAACCCTAAACCCCAAACCCCAAACTTTAATTTAAAGTAACTACATAAATTAAAAAATAAACTAAATCATAAAACCTAATAAACCTAAACCTAAACCTAAACCCCAAGAATGGGTAGAACCTTGATGGCAGGAACATCACAAGGTGCTTAGTCTAGATCAAGGGAGACAAAGGTGGAGGGTGGTTATCATAGTGGTAGGATCTAGAGAGGTGGGTGGATATGGAGGTGGTGGTGAGTAGTGGTGGTTGGAGGGAGGATGAAGGTTACATCCTTGGTGGTGGTGGAGGGAGAGATCGTGGAAATGATGGTGGATCTCGCTAGGTAGTCTTTCGATGGTGAGAAATTGAAGAATGATCGATTTGATATGCTTTATGGATTTCTTTAAGATAGAGACTATTCTAGTTATTTAGGGTTCTTGATTTGCTCTATGTATGCTCATTTTTTATCTATGTCATCACTTGTGTCTTAGAAAACTTGGTGTGTTACTAAGTTGATGAAATCAAAAAGAAGAAATGTTGAATCTGTATTTATTCTTTATTAAAGAAATAAAAAAAATAAAAACCCTAAACACTAAACTAAAACCTGAACCCTAAACCTAAAACCTAAATCATAAACCCTAAACCCTAAACCCTAAACCATAAAAAAAAAAGAAAATCCTTAAGCCTAAACCCTAAAACCTAAAACTAACCCTAAACCCTAAACCATTAAACCTACAACACTAAACCTACAACCCTAAACCCTAAACCCTAAAAAACCCTAAACTCTAAACCCTAAACTCTAAACCCTAACCCTAAACCCTAAACCCTAAATGCATAAACCCTAAATCCCTAAATCCTACAATATAATAAATAAACCTAAACCTACAAGTTTACTTATTTTCTTTTAAAAAAAATGTAAACCTTAAATCCTAAACCCTAAACACTAAACTGTAAACATTAAACCTTTAACCCTAAAACTAACCCTAAACTCTAAACCCTAAACTTACAACACTAAACCTAAAACCTTAAACCCTTAACCCTAAACCCTAACACCCCTAAAATCTAAACCCTAAACCCTAAAATGTAAAAGCATAAACACTAAAATTATCAACCTTAAACCTTAAACCCTAAACCCTAAACCCTAACACTAAACCCTACACTCTAAACCCCAAACCATAAACCTAAACCTAAAGTAACTAAATAAATTAAAATAAACCTAAACCCTATAACCTAATAAACCTAAACCTAAACTTAAACCATAAGAATGTGCAGAAGGTGGTGGATGAAGGCGGAGGCGATAGTTATCACAATGATGGTGGGGGATATGGAGGTGGTGGTGGATATGGAGATGGTGGTCAGAGCAGTGGTGGTTATGGAGGTGGGAGGAGCGATGGAGGTTACAATCATGGTGGTGGCGAGGGAGTGATCGGGGATATGATGGATCCCGCCACTGATTTGTGGTAATAAGGGAGAATCAAGAACAACCGATCCGATCCGCTACTTATGGAACTATCTTTGTAAAAGAGATTATTCTAGTTATCTAGGGTTTTTGATTTGCTTTAAGTATGCTCATTCTTAATCTATGTCATCGCTTGTGCCTTAGAAAACTTGGTGTGTTACTTGGTTGTTGAAATGGAAAAGAATTAATGTTGAATATGAATTTGTTCTCTGTTAAAAAAAATAAAAATGCTAAACCCTAAACTAAAACATGAATCCTAAACCTAAATGATAAACCCTAAACCCTAAACCCTAAACCCTAAAAATAAAAATAATAATAATAATAAAAACATAACCCTAAACCATAAAATGTAAAACCCTAAACCACAAACCCTAAACCTAAACCCTAAACCCTAAACCCAAAACTCTAAACCCTAAACCCTTAAACTCTAGAAAATAAAAAACCTAAACTTAAACTAAATAAAACCTAAAAATAAAATAAATATAAAAACCTAAACCTAAATAAAATAAAATCTAAACTAAAACCTAAACCTAAATATAAACCTAAATAAACCTAAGAATAAAATAAAATTAAAAATAAAAACTAAACTAAAATAAAATAAATAAAAACCTAAACTAAACTAAAAAAATAAACTAAACCTAAAAATAAAAAACCTAAATAAAATAAAAACTAAATGAAAAATAAAAATAAAATAAACCTAAAATGAAATAAAATAAAAAATAATAAAAACCTAAACCTAAAATAAAAAAATAAAACCTAAAAAAAAAAATAAATAAAATAAATAAACTAAACTAAAATAAATAAACCTAAACATAAACCTAAAAAAAACTAAACCTAAACCCAAAACTAAATAAAATATAGCAAACTAAAATAAACCTAAACCTAGACTAAAAAATAAAATCGAAAAATATACCTAAAATAATAACCTAAAACCTAAACCTAAAAAAATAAAATAAGAACCTAAATTTAAACCTAAAAATAAAACATAAAACCTAAACCTAAAAAATAAAATAGAAATAAAACTAAACTAAAAAATAAACATAAACCTAAACCTAAACCTAAAAATAAACTAAATTAAAAAACCTAAACTAAAATAAATAAACCTAAAATAAATAAAATAAACTAAATAAAAATAAAAAATAAACCTTAATAAAAATAAGAAATAAAATAAAATAAAATAAATAATAAATAAATCAAATAAACTAAAAAGAACTTAAACATGATAGTTTAATTAATTTAAAATAAACCTAAACTAAAACTTGAACCCTAAACCTAAAACCTAAACCCTAAACCCTAAACCTTAAAAAAAAATTAAAAAAACCCTAACCCTAAACCCTTTTAACCCAAAACCCTAAACCATAAACCCTAATCCCTGAACCATAAATAATAAACCCTAAACCCTACCCTAAACCCCAAACCCAAAACCCAAAACCCAAATCCCTAAACCCTAAAAACCATGAAATTCCTAAGTCCTAAAGCTTAAACACTTAATCCAAAAGCCAAAACCCTAATCCTAAAACATAAACCCTAAAACCCTAAAACCTAAAACCCTTAAACCCTAAACCCTAAACCCTAAACCCAAAAATCTAAACCCTAAAAAAAGCATAAAACCTAAAAGTTAAGCTAAAAATAAAATAAAATAAAACTCAACTAAAAATAAACCTAAACCTAAAAATAAAATAAAAAACAAAACCTAAACTAAAATAAATAAACAAATAAATAAACAAACTAAATAAAATAAAATAAACCTAAATAAAAAAAATAAATTAAAATAAAATAATAAAATAAACTAAGTAAACTAAATAAACCTAAACCTTTGGTTACTTAATTTAAAAAAATCTAAACCCTAAATCCTAAACCTAAACCCTAAACCTAAAACCAAAAAACTAATCAAACTAAACCTGAACCTAAACCCTAAACCCTAAAACTTAAAATCAAAAGTCTCTAAACCCTAATAAACCTAAAAAACCTATAATTTAATCCTAAACTCTAAAACCCTAAAGGTATAAAACCTTAAAACCCTAAACCTTAAACCCTAAACCCTTAACCCAAAACCCTAAACCCCAAACCCTAGACCTAAACTTAATGTAATTAAATAAAATAAAAGATAAACCTAAACCCTAAAACCTAATAAATCTTAACCTAAACCTAAGTTCTTAGTAAGCGTGAGTCATCAGCTCGCATTGACTACATCCCTGGCCTTTGTACACATCGCCAAATGCACCACGAGCTCACCTCGTGGTTTCTAGCCATTCCTTTTCCCTCTCATTTTGGCTTTTGATGCTTGATGGTCGCTTGGCATGATTCTCATGGATTCCTTCTAGAATCAATATGGCCACTTTCATGTTTACTTGGAGTGGCAGGCATCTTCCCCGATGATTCCATGGGGAAATTGATGGATCTAATGGATCCTAATTGGGCATCAACTACCTTGGCTTACTTTGAAATCATTCAAAGATGTCCTTTTGTAAGGATAGAGTCCAGTCCCTAAACTTATTTTGATTTCTTTTCAAGCCATGTCTATGTGCTCGATCTAATTATGGAAAAGCTTGCTAAGCCATTTGAATTCACTTTGGTTGGAAAGTTTACTCTTCATAGGCCAAATATGGAAAGCATCACTTTTCTTTCATAGTCTAAATTTTAGGTGCTTTTAGATTGGTTTAATTAATCCACCACATTTTGATTCGTTAACAAATGATTTGGATTACTCATGTGTTTTGCTCATCATTCTTATTTTGTTTCAATTTCCAAATGAGGTTGCTAAAATGGACTCACTATTTGATATTAGGGAAGAATCCCCAATCTGGTTTGGATTTCTCTCCCAATATGTGAATTCATTTCATTAATCATCAATTCCTTTTGTGGGTGCTTTATTTGGTCCATTACAAATTGATCGTGCAATAGCTACAAAATCTACCTTCTTTAGAATCCTTATTGAATTGGACATTACCAAGAAATACCCCAAAGAAATCTAGTTGGGATCTAAAATTATATATATGCAGAAAGTTGATTTTAAAAATTTCGCCTTTTGTTCTCATTGTAAAATCCATGATAATTCTAAATGTTTCACATCCTCACCTAAAAAAAGAAAATTCCTATTAGGAAAACTATTGTTACAAACCCTAGGTCACCATTAAATATAAAAAAGTTTATTTAGAAAAAGGATTCATTGAATGTTCCTAATAAGGCTATTTTACCTCTTATTTCTTTTATGCAATTGAAGGTTTCTAATGTGGAAAATAATAATTTCTCTAAACTTTTGGATGACAATTCTTTTTCCTCTAAGTCGATCCTCACATCCTTATCAGTTTTGTTTGACAAAAATGATGCTTTAATTGAAAATATTAATGAGGATATCAACTTTATGCATCATTCAAATTCAATGGAGAATATGGCTTTGGTTTCTCATGATATTCAGTTTGAAAATTTTGACTTTACTTTAGTTCGGGATGATTTAAATTCACAAAAAGATTTGGTTTTGTCAAATAATTTGGGTATTGAAGAAGAAGGGTGATGTTCACACTTTTTCTTAATAAATTTGGCTCCCTCGCTATATACCCATGCTCATTTTCCTTTAATAAATTCTAATAACTTGGAAGAAGGAGAACTCACTTCTATACAAGAGACTTCCCTAAATCTGACTAACATTGCTAAATCCTTCATGATGATGATTCTATGGGAAAAGGAAATGGTTTCCAAACTTATCATGCTAAAAGAAAAAATGTTAAAAACATCCCTACCAAATTGTCCAAAACACTAGATCTACTATGACCTCCCTCTCTTAATTAACCTTTTCTTAACCCCTTTTATTTCCTTATGTTTAAGTTTTTTGTTTGGAATGTTAGAGGGATCTATACCTTATCTATTCATAATCGTAATAGAAACCTTTGTCGTATTCATAATATTTCTTTACTTATTGTTTTGGAGCCTCTTATTCATGCAAACAAAATTAACCATAGAATGATCGGTTTCAATAACTTTTCTCTAATGTTAGTAATAAAATTTGGTGTTTTGAAATAATTTTGTGGAGGTTTCTATTCTTGATGATTTTCAACAAGTTGTCAATGCTCAAATATCTTATGGTGACTATTGTGATTTGGGCTCTTTGTCTATGCATCTTGTAATAGATATGGTAAAATTTTCTTTGGGAAAATTTGAAGAATTTTCTACCTATCAATACCTTGGTTTGTTCATGGGGATTTCAACACTATTTTATTCTCTTCTGAGTGGTTGCTCTCCTAATATTCATTCCATGGAAGAATTTTCCAATATGATCCTTGATTGCAATTTGATTAATATTGGCTTTAAGGGTTCAAATTTTACTTGGTAAAACTCTAGACTTTGGCAAAGGTTGGACCAGATTCTTTTTAATACTCATTGGATTACTCAATGGCCTATTACTTTTAATCATTTAAGGAACCTTATCGGATCATGATCCTTTTGGTTTCTATTAAAGATAACTCTAATAGAATAAAAATTTCTCTCATTTTAGATTTTAGAAACATGTCGATTTAGCATATTGATTTCCTTAATGTTGTAAAAATTGGAAAGCTTTACATCTTGACAATTTGATTATGGGGATGAATAGGTTTTCATTTAAGCTTAAAAGACTTAAACAAAATCTGGGTTTATGGAAGAAGCATTGTTTTAAAAATCTTTTGCTAATATCAAAACAAATGGAAAAATTGGTTTGTGATCTTGAAGTCTATTATGTCCGATCCTACTAAGATTAAGGACTTGATTGAGCAAAAGATAAACTTGTTAATTATCAAAATATGAAAGAGACTTATTAGTGCTAAAAGTTGCTAGCAAATATATTATGGATGAAGAAATACTAGATATTTCCATGCTTTAGTTAATAAAAAGAGATCTTTAAAAAATATTCAAAAAATTAAAGATGATAATGGAAAATTGATTACAAAGAATAATGATATTAAAGATTCAACCATTAATTACTTTAGAAATATGCTTAATAAGAGTTGCTCTTATGAAGCTATTTCTAAATCACACTTGATTCCTTCTATTATAACCAATAATGATAATGAATTGCTTACTATTGTACTTAACGAAGAGGAAATTTTTAAAGTTCTTAATAGCATGAACATAGATTCTGTTGCTGGTCTGGAGGGTTTCACTACCCAATTTTTCAAAATTGCTAGTCAATTATTAAAAATTATTTGGTTGATGTTGTGGTTGCTTTTTTTTAATGGTAATCCTTTTCCAAGATATTTTTCTAGCACTTCTATTGTTCTCATACCTAAGAAAGATAATCACTATTGAGTGATTTTAGACCTATTAGTCATGCACCTTCAATAAGTTGATTTTCAAAATTCTAACTAATAGGCTTAGTCCTTTGCTTCATAGGATTATCTGTCTAAACCAAACTAGTTTTGTTATAAGTAGATCTATTTCTGATAATATTTTGCTTGCTCATGAATTAATTCATGATTTAGATGCTAAGACTAGAGGTTGCAACATTATTCAAATTAGATATTACCAAAGCTTTTGATAATATCTCTTGGATTTCCTTATCCATATTCTAATTTATTTAAGTTTTCTAATAAATTTATCTTTCTTATTAAAATTGTATTTATAATGCTTGGTTTTTTATTTTTTTCTTAATGCCTGGGATTCTTTCCTTCTTCCCATGGCCTAAGACTAGGGATCCTCTATCTCTTTCTTATTTATTATTGTTGCGTACTTATCTAAGAGCATCAATGATCTATTCTTAAACAATCCTAGTATGTATTATAGAACTCTTGGTGGTCTTCATGTTTCTCATTTAATCTTTGTAGATGATTTCATTATTTTCTACAATGCTTCTATTCATCATATCAAGAATCTCAAGATTTTTTTAAATAAATTTGGTAAAGTAGTCTATCTATCAATGATAATAAAAGCTTATTTTATTACTACTTCAAGCATCTCCAATAATAAAATTAATCAAATCTGCATATCACTAACTTTAAACATCAACACCTTCCTCTTAAGTACTTGAGTGCTCCTCGCTTTAAAGGTCCAAAATGATCCCATCTTTTTGATGAGTTAATTCAAAGAATTTTAAATAAAATTATTATTTGGGAATTTCATTTACTTTTCTTTGGTGGTAGGCTCACTATTCTTAAAAGCACTCTCAATTTAATGCCTCCTTATTTGATTCAAATTATTATCCCCACTAATGTTACTCTTATCATAATTGATCGCTTAATAAATTTTTTTGGGATCCAATAATTCTACTAAAAGAATGCATTGGACCTGGCATAAATGTTGTGGTCCCTTGGGTGAAGGTGATCATGGTTGCAAACTAATCTGAAGCTATTACCGCCTTTTGGTGAAATTTTAGAAAGAATGATAGCCTTTGGGCTAATTTTATGATGAAAAATATTTTAAGGTAAACACCTTATATGTGCTTATAAAGTTGGTGACTCTCCAATTTGGAAAAGGCTTTGCTCCATTAAATGGGTTGCTAAAACATTAATATCTTGGGGTATTCATTCAAGTTCTTCTTTTGGCAAGACAATTAGATTGGCAATGGCTCTATTGACTTCCTTTATCTACCCACTCTAGTAGCTATCAAAGTTAACTCTTTCACGCATAATAACACTTGGAATGAGAACAAAATTGAGAATTATATCCCTATTTCTCATTTAGATAACTTTAGAAATATCCCTATTTTCTCTAACAAACCTGACCAAATTCTCTTTAAGCTTTCTTACAATGGTTATTTTTTCCTTAAAGAGGTTTGGACTATTATTAGAGATAAGAAAAACTCCTATAATGTTTTCATTAAACTTTAAAACAATATCATTCCCATTTATTATTTAGTTTTAGCTTGGAGGATTTTGAATAACTTTATTCCTGTGGACTCTTTGCTCTAGAATAAAGGGTTTTATTTGCCTTCAAAGTGCTATTGTTGCTTTCATATTAAAAATGTTAATCATGTTTTTGTCAATGGTGCTATTGCTTCTAAATTATGGTTATGGTATGATGATTTATTTAATACCAACTATTTTCATAGCTCTCTTTCCATATATCAACTTCTTGAAGTCTATTTCCAAAAAATTATGAAAGGTCATATCAAAGTTCTAGTTATTATTACCCTTATTTGGTTCATCTGGATGGACATAAATGATGCAAAATATCATGGTATTCCTATGAACCTTAAAAGGATCCTGGCTAGAGCCAAAGAAACAATTCATGCTCTATTTAATGCCAATCTTATTAGTAGCATTCATTTTAGAGGCTATAAATTTGTGGCTAAAATATTCATTGATGTTGACTCTTATAAAAGAGCAAGGATTATCCATTGATCAAACCCAAAGAAAATTTGATTAAAGTGAATGATGGTTCTATTGCTTCCAATAAATATGGATGTGGTGGTATTCTTAGGGATTCTAAAGGTATTATCATTTGTGCTTTTAGTATCCTCTCAAAGCCCTCTCATTTATGTCGTATTTAATAAATCTATTGAAATTTGTTTGAATAAAGGTTTACTCAACATCTGATTGAACTTGATGTGCTCTTGCTTCTTGACATGCTAAACTCTAATAGAATAGGAAATGCTGATTTATTTTATCTTCAATCATACTAAAAATCTTCTTCTCAAGTTTGTTATAAAATTTCTCTTATCCTTTGTGAAGGTAATGCTTATGCTGATTTCTACTTTAGGTGCCAAATTGATTTCACTTTATTTGACAATCAAAATTTGCCTAAACTATTAAGGGGTTTGGTCAATCTAGACAACACTAGATTACCTTATCGCATTATAATTTTCTTGGTTTGGTTTTATTAGTTGTTTTGATGAGCCATTGCTTTTGGTTCCCATTCTTAAACCCTCTTGTGGCCATTTGCTTATTTTCACTCTGGGCATGTTTTTATTTTTGAGCTCTTGCTTTTGATTGGCCTAGTGGTCACTACCGGTGGTTCCAATTTTTCTACCCGGGTTGTTTTAGTTTTTCATCCTAGGGCTTTGTTGTGTGATTATTATTGCGTTGCTTTGGTGACCTTCATTTGGGTGGTTTTCCTGCTATTTTGTATGGGTTTCATATTTTGGCTTGTTGCCTTAACCGAGTTAGATTTTTTTACTTGGTGGTTGGCGGGTTTGGCTAGGGTGTCATTAATGGCTAGGTTGGTCTGGCCGCTCCATCTGTGGTGGAAATCGAGGGTCATTGGTGGTCTAATTTTGGATTGATTTGGCAAGGTGGAGGTTATTTGTTGACTATTTCTTCTTTTGTGGATTGGATTTTGAGGGTCATTTGTTAGTTTAGGTTTTTTTGGTTGTAGTTTTGGTTTCTTCTTTATTTGCTTTATTTTGTTATTTTGGGTTGGCTGTGATGGCTATTTAGTGATTATTGTTTTGCTTTGGGATCTGGTGACATGGTTTGGTGTATTGGTGCCTAACTTGGCTATGATTATGATGCTTGCACTCATTAATATTTCTCCTCCTTTTTGTTGTCTACTTTGGTGGTGTTCCTGTTGTATTGCTATTGCTCCTGATGGATGGCTTAGTGTCTTATCTTCACTTTTTGTTTTGGTAGCTATTTATCTCACCGGATCATAATTTATGCTACTTTGGTTGGTGGATTTGTTGTTGTTCTACCCTTTTCCCTTGTCTTGTCTTGGGTTGATGATGTTGTTGGTCTTTTCATTGATTTGGATTTTCTGCTGTTGTGGTGGTTGGCTGGGAAGGTTTGGTTTATTGTTGGTCGGGTTGGGTTAGTTGGATGGGTGGATGTTTTGGCCTTTCTTTCCTCTTAGTGACATGCTAGGCCTACCCTGCTTTGGTTCTCCTCTTATCACTTCCCTTTTTCTAGTTTAGTGACACCCATTCCTATTTGCTAGTGGAGGATACGAGCTCTTGGGTTTTTTCTTATAGGTCTTTTTTTTTTTGGTTGTTGTGTCATTATGCTTGCTCTTGATGTTATTCTTCTTCTTGGTGGTGTTCCTGTACTCTCCTTGATGGTTGGTTGATCTTCCTTATTTTATTTGGTTTTCTTTGTGGTTGGCTATTATGTCCACCGCTTGAGGAGTTTGCATCCTTGCAGATGATGGACTTGGGATGATGGGCTACAAGAGGTATGGCAATGATGGCCTTGATATTTCCCTCTATCTTCTTTTGGTAGCACTATGTAGTTGTAACCCTTCTTAAGAAGTTTGGATGCTTACATATAGTGTTGCTCGAGATGATTGTAAAGCCTCTTTTTTTTACTTTGCTCCTTTTCTTTTCTCATACTCTTTATGCTTGCTTAATTTTATTGATCCTTTCAATAAAGATTTCTTCTATAGGTTTGGAGAATCTTGTAGGTGGATCTTGCAAGTATCAAAAGGACCTAGTGGATGTTGTTGTTGCGCACATGGATATGTTGTTGTTGATTTGGTTTTGCTTTTATTTTTTTTCCATATATTATTGTAATAGTTAGGGGTTTATCTCTAAGGACTTATTATGGCTCTTTGCACTAGATTAGAGATTTACCCTCTAAAGACTTTGTAATTTTTCTTTGTGGAAAATAAAATTCCCAAATTTCTTTAAAAGAAAAATTTAAACCCTAAGAATAGTAACCTTGACGGCGTAAACATCACCATCAACCAAGCTCAATCTAGATCCGGTGGAGGCTGAAAGGTTATCAATGGTGGTGGGGGATCTGGAGGTGCTGATGAATATGGATGTGGTAGTCAGAGCAGCTGTGTTTATGGAGGCAAGAGGAGCGACGGAGGTTACAGCCATGGTGGTAGCGGAGGGAGAGATCTAGGATATGATGGTAGATCCCACTACTCAAGAGGCTGGTGGTTCTGATAGAGAAATTGAAGAATGGCCGATCCGACTATGGAACTATGTCTTTAAGAGAGACATTTCTAGTTAGCTAGGTTTTGATTTGTTTTATGAGTGCTCATTTTGATCTATGTCATAGTGTCTTAGAAAACTTGGTGTGTGTTACTTGGTTGATGAAATCAAAAGAAGAAATGTTGATATGAATTTATTCTCTATAAAACCAAACTCTAAACCCTAAACCTAAAACCCCTTAAACCTAAAACCTAAACCTAAACTTAAAAACTTAAACCCTAAACTAAACCTAAACCTAAACTAAACCTAAAACTAAAACCTAAACCCTAAAACTAAACCTAAAACCTAAACCTAAAACCATAAATTTAAACTCAAAATTTTAAACCTTAAACCCTAAACTAAACTCTAAACTAAAACTCCTACCTAAACTTAAATATTAACTTAAACCCTAAACCTAAAACTCTAAACCCCCTAAACCTAAACCTAAACCCTAAAAAAACCCTAAACCATAAACCCAAAACCCTAAACCCTAAAACCCTAAACCCTAAACCATAAAACCTAAAACCTTAAACCCTAAAAACTAAAAAACCTAAAAATAAAATAAAGAAAAAAAACTTAAACTTAAATAAAATAAAATAAAAAGATAATAAATCATAAACTAAAACCAAAATCTAAACCTAAAAAATAAAATAAAATAAACTAATAAAAATAAACTAAATAAAATAAATAAAACCTAAACTAAACTAAAAATAAAATAAACCTATGAATAAAAAAACCTAAATAAAATAAAACTAAACCTAAAAAAAATAAAATAAACCTAAAATAAAATTAAAAAACTAAATAAAACCTAAACCTAAAAAAATAAACCTTAAAATAAAACCTAAAATAAATAAAAAAAATAAAACCCTAAAACTAAAAAAACTAAACCTAAAATTAAAAAAAAATAATAAACAAAATAAAATAAACATAAACCTAAACTAAAATAAACTAAACTAAAATAAATAAAACCTAGACTTGATCCTAAAATAAACTAAACCTAAACAAAATAAAATAAAATAAACTAAAAATAAACCTAAATCTAAACTAAAAAAATAAATCTTAAAAATAAACTTAAAATAAAAAAACATAAACCTAAAAAAAATAAACCTAACCTAAAAAAATAAAACCTAAACCTAAAAATAAAACTCAACTAAAAAATAAACCTAAACCTAAAAATAAACTAAAATAAGAAAACTAAGCTAAAATAAATAAACCTAAAATAAATAAACTAAACTAAATAAAAATAAAAAATAAACCTAAATACAAATAAAAATACAATAAACTAAAATAAATAAAATAAACTAATAAATTAAATAAACCTAAACTACCTGCTTTAATTAAAAAACCATAAATCCAAACCCTAAACCTAAACCTAAACCTACAACCATAAACACTAAACCCTAAACCCTAAACCCTAAACCCTAAACTAAACCCTAAACCAAAAAAAGCATAAACCCAAAACCCAAAAAAACCCTAAAACCCTAAACCCTAATGCCTAAACCCTAAACCCTAAAACTAAACCTAAAGTAACTAAAAAAATTAAAAAATAAACTAAAATAATAAAACCTAATAAAATTAAACCTAAAACTAAACTCTAAGAATGGGCGAACCTGACTACATGAACATCACAAACCGTCTCCAGGTAAAAGGATGGGAGGTGATAGTTATCGTAGTGGTTGTGGGGGATCTGAGGTGATGGTGAGTATAGAGGTGGTGGTTGGATGTGGGAGGAATGATAGAGGTTACAACCATGGTGGTGGTAGAGGGAGAGATCGGGGATATAATGGTGGATCCCGCTACTTGAGAGGCCGGGGTGGTTCTGATGGGAACAAGAGAAACTAAAGAATGGTCAATTCGATCTGCTGCTTATGGAATTGCATCTTTATAGTAGAGACGGTTCTAGTTATCTAGGGTTTTTGATTTGCTATATGCATGCTCATTTTTTATCCATGTCATCGCTATGTCTTAAAACTTGAGTTTCTTAGTTGATGAGAATTGAAAAAAATAAATGTTGAATCAATTTGTTCTCTATTAAAAAAAACCAAACCCTAAACTAAACCTAAACCTAAACTAAACACAAAACCTAAACCTAAATATATTAAACCCTAAACCCCTGGCTAAACCACCCTAAACCTACACAAATCCCTTTTACCCTAACTTTAAACCCTAACAGCCCTATCTGGAAACTCCTGGCCTAAACTAACCTTTAAAACCACAACCTCTAAACCTGGCCCTAGGCCCTATAAAAAGGTTAAGACTGGCATCCTAAACCTAAATCTGTACAATGGGTCTAAAGAGCCTTAAAATCCTAAACCCTATAAACTCTACACTGGCTGAGCCTGGCCCACAGGCCACTCCGCAACCTGGGCCCTCCCTAAACCTAGGCCCAAACCCATTGTAAACCCCAACCCACCTACCCTACCTAAAACCTGACCTAAAAAAACTAAATAATATAAAATAAAACCTAAATAAATAAAATGGCTAAGATAAGAAAATCCACTAAGTATAAAAGCCTCTAAACTAAATCTGGGCTAATCAGATCTAAAAAATGTTAAATAAAATGGTAAAAAACAGACTACACAAAAAAGATAAAATAAACTAAATTAAGGCTTAAATGATACTTAAGATAAACATAAGATAAAATAAAATAAAATTAAATGAAACCTAAACCAGAATCTAAAAAAGGAATAAACCTAAAATTAAATAAAACCCAATAAAAAAAAACCTAAACCTAAAATAAAATAAAATAAATAAACCTTAAAGCTAAAATAAAAATAAATAAACCTAAACTAAACTAAACTAAATAAAATAAAATAAATTAAAAAGTATAAACCTAAACTAAGAAAATACCTAAAATATAAACATAAAAAGAATAAAAACCTAAACTAAACCTCAAAATAAAAATAAAACCTAAACCAAAAAAATAAAATAAAAAAACTAAATAAAATAAACATAACTTAAGCCTAAAAAAATAAATCTAAATTAACCTAAACAAATAAACTAAAATAAAAATGAACATAAATAAAAATTAAAATAAAGCTAAAATAATAAAAAAAATAAATAAACCTCCTCTGGTTTAGTTGGTTTTTTTTAAAACCTAAACTAGGCCAGCCCTACTTGGCATACATATAACTCTGAAAAATACAACCTTGAGCTGAGCTCTGACTCTACCTGAGCCGACACTCCCACCTTGAGCCGACACTACTAAGGCCACATGGCAGCCAGCCACCTAAAGGCCACCTGACCCTAATAAGTAAACCCTGAACACAGGCCCTCTACCAGGACTAAAGGCCACCACATCCTGACCCTAAACTCTAACCTACCTCAAACTCTGAAAACTGGCTAAAGCCTTAAAGGCCCTGAGCATCACAGAAGCCATAAATACTAGACTAACTACCTAGGCTACCAGACTAACTAAATAAACCTAAATAAAATAAATACTGAACCTAAAGAATAATATAAAGATAAGTAAATCAACCTAAACAAAATAAAAAAAAATAAAAATAAAATTAAATAAAATAAACCAAACTAATTAAAGAAAATAAATAAATAAAAATAAAGATAAATAAAAATAATAAAATTATAAATAAATAAACCTATAAAATAAAAAATAATAAAATAAAAATAAAAAATAAATAAAAATAAAACCTAAAAAGAAATAAAATAAACCTCTAATGAAAAACAAAATAAAATAAAATAAACTACTGACCAAAATAAAATAAAAATAAACTAAATAAAATAAACCTAAACTAAATGTAAACCAAAAAATAACTAAAAACCTAAACTAAAATAAATACTAAACAAAATAAAAATAATAAAAAATAAAGGTAATAAAAATAAATATACTATATAAACCTAAACTCTGGTTTGCTTGTTATAAAAATAAAACTCACCCTAAACCCTGACCACAACCTAGGCTAAAGCCTGCCCACAAGCCCTACTGAACCCCTAAACCATAAACCCACACATTAAAAAATAAATCCTAAGCCAAACCAAACTAAACCACAAACCCTAAAGCCCACTCCTAAACCCTACACAAACCCCAAACCTAAACTAAATAAAACTTAAAAAACCTAAACCCCAAAACCTAAATTAAACCTAAACCCTAAGTAGGCAGTGAATGAGGAACATCACAATCTACAGGGCTTAGATCTGGTGGTGGGGATTTAAAGGTCTTTGAACATGGAGGTGGTGGTCATTCTTATGGTCATTATGGACATGGGAGGAGGCAGTGGTGATTTGGTATGTGTGCTCATTTTGATCTATGTGTATCACTTGTGTCTTGCTAAACTTGGTGTGTTACTTGGTTGATGAAATCAAAAAAAAAAGAAATATTGAATCATTTGTTCTGTTAAAAAACCAAAAATCTAAACCAAAACTAAAACTGAATCCAAACCTAAACTAAACCTCCCTAAACCCACTAAACCCTAAAACCTCTCTCCACAACCCTAAACTCTCCCCTACACCACCTACCAAAACTGAGCCACCCAAACCCAAAACCAAACTAAAACCCTGGGCTAACCTTGACCCCAACTCTAAAAATTAAACCTAAAATAATAAACTAAATAAATATAAATAAATAAACTAAAATAATAAGATAAATAAAAATAAAAATAAACTAAAACACTACCTAATCCTATAAAAAATAAAAAAATAAACTAAAAAAATAAACCTAAACTAAATAAAATAAAATAAACATATGATAAAACCTAAATAAAATAACTTAAAATAAAATAAAAAAACTTAAAATAAATAAAATAAAACTAAATAAAACTCTAAAAAAACCTAAAATAATAAAATAAAAAAATAAACCTAAAAAAAAACTAAACTTAAAATAAACTAAAATAAATAAAATAAATAAACCTCTAAAATAATAAACTAAAATAAATAAAACCAAAGCAAAATAACATAAACCTAAACTAAATAAAAATAAAATAAATTAAAATAAACTAGAAAATAAAACCTCAAAATATAAAATAAAACCTCTAACATAAAATAAAATAAAACCTAAACCTAAACCTAAAAAAAATGTGAACACTTAAAATAAAATAAACTAAATAACTAAAACCTAAAATAAACTAAAATTAAAAAATAATCTAAATAAATAATATAAAACTAAATAAATAAAATAAAAAAATAAAATTAAATAAATAAAATAAACTAAATACATAAACCGGGTTTACTTTTTTTTTAAAACTCTAACTACCCTAAACCACTAAACCCAGCCCTAGCCACCAGACTGACACTGGGCACAGGCCCTACCTGATCCACCTGACTGACAGGCCTAATGACACAAGGCCACTGGGCTAAAACAATGACTCTAACTGACCAGGCCCCTGGGCCCCCAGGCCCTGAGCCACTAAGGCTGACACAAGCCTAAATTAAACTCTGAATTCTAGCTACTGAGCCCCAAACCCAAACTGGGCCTGCAGCCTGATCTAAACTGGCCTCCCTTCTGAGCCTGAGGCTGATCCTAACAAAAGGCTAAACATGGGCTGGGCTAAATGACCTAAGATGATAAATAAAACTATAATAAATAAAAAAAAATAAAACCTAAATACCTAAATAAAATATAAAATAAAATTAAAAAATAAAATAAATAAAAGCTAAATAAACTAAAATAAATAAACTAAGAATAAACCTAAATAAAATAAAATAAATAAAAAATAAAATAAATAAATAAAAATAATAAATAAAAAATAACTATTAAAAACTAAATACATAAAATTAATTAAAATAAATAAATAAAATAAACTAAACTAATACTAAACTAAAATAAAATAAAACCTAAATAAACTTAAATTAAACTAAAAAAACTAAAAATAAATAAAAAATAAACCTAAAACTAAATCCAAAAATAAAATAAACTAAATAAAATAAAAAAATAAAATAAAAATAAACTAAATAAAAATAAAAAAAAATACATAAAACTTAAATAATAAAATAAAATAAAACTAAAATAAACTAAACTAAAATAAAAAAATAAATAAAATAAATAAATAAATAAAAACTAAATAAATAAAAATATAAATAAAAATAAAGTAAACTAAATAAATAAATAAACTAAATATACTAAATAAACATAAACCTTTGGTTTTAATAAAAAACTTAAACCTAAATCTAAACCACAAACCTAAACTCCAAACACACTCAGTAACTAAATAAATTAAAAATAAACTTAAACCCTAAAACAGTAAACCACCAGAATGGGTAGATCCTTGAGGGAACATGGTGATCGCTCAATCCCAGATCTCGGTGGTGGAGGTGAAGGGGTGGTGCGATTCAGAGTGGTGGTGGGGGATCTAGAGGTGCTTGGTGGATATGGAGGTGGTGGTGAGTGGTGGATATGGAGGTGAGGGAGGATGAGGATCTGGAGTCTTTGAATATCGATGTCATTTTTTATTTATGATATCACTTGAGTCTTAAAAAACTCAGTGTGTTACTTGGTTGATGAAATCAAAATAAAGAAAAGTTGAATATGAATTTGTTCTCTATTTAAAAAAAAAATTGAAAACCAAAACGACTAAACACACTTAAGTCTAAAACCTAAACCTAAACCTAAACCTTCAAACATTAAACCCTAAAACTAAACCCCTACACTAAACCCCCAAACCTACCCACACCCTACCCTGCACTTTCCTAAAATCAAGCTAAAAACCTAAACCTAAATTAAATAAAACCTAAAAAATAAATAAAGCTAAAATAAATAAAATAAAAACATAAACTAAAACTAAACCTAAAATAAAATAAATAAATAAAACCTAAACTTAAACTAAAGATTTAATAAAATAAACTAACATAAATAAAATAATAAACCTAAAATAAAATAAAATAATAAATATAAACCTAAAATAAACTTAAAATAAAAAAATCAATAAAATAAAACTAAACCCAAACTAAAAATAAACTTAAAAAACTAAACTAATAAACAAATAAACTAAACTAAATAAATAAATAAACTAAATAAAATAAATACTAAACTAAACTAAATAAAATAAAAAAAAAAATCTAAAACCTAAACCTAAAAAAATAAAATAAACTAAACCTACTAAATAAAAAATAAAACTAAACCTAAAAACTAAAATAAACTAAACTAAAAATAAAGTAAACCTAAAATAAATAAAGAAAACCTAAACTAAATAAATAAACCTAAAAATAAACTAAACTATAAAATAAAAATAAAATAAATATAAAATAAAAGTAAAAAAAAAATCAATATAAACTATACTGAACTATTAATAAAGATAAAATCTAAATAACCACTGACTCCCACACCACTAAAAGACCCACACCCACCACCCTATCTAAAACCTATCAATTAAACTAAATAAAATAAGTAAAACTTAAATATTAAATTAATGAAATGAAATAAAACCTAAACTAAAATAAACTTAAAAAAAATAAAATAAAATTAAACCCTATAAACTAAAACTAAAATAAATAAAATAAATAAACCTAAACTAAATTAAATAGTAATAAAAAATGGATTAAACTAAACTAATAAACTAAAATAAAATAAAATAAAGTAAAAATAAAATACCTAAAAAATAAAACCAAAATAAACCTAAAATATAAAAAGATTTAAAATAAAATAAACTAAACTTAAAACCTAAAATAAAATAACATAAAAGAATAAAATAAAACTAGATAAAAATAAACCTAAACTAAAAAAAATATAAAATAAATAAAAAACAAATAAACCTAAAATAAATAAACTAAATTAAATAGATAAAATAAACCTAAATAAAATATAAAATAAATAAAATAAAAAATAAATAATAAAAAAAATAAAATAAAAATACTAAACTTTGCTTTTTTTTAAGAAACCCAAACACAAATACACAAACCATAAATCTAAACCTCTAAAACCCTAAGCCTAAACCTTAAACCAAACCCTAATAAAAACCACAAACTAAAAAAACAATAACTAAAAAAATAAACTCTAAACCCAAACCCCCAAACCCAAAACTAAATCCTAACCACAAACCTAAACCAAAACCCCAAACCCTAAATCAGCTAAAGTAACCAAGTAAATTAAAAATAAACCTAAATGTATAATAAACCTAAATCTAAACCCAAGAATGGGTAGAACCTTGAAGGAACATCATGATCAAGCTTTGATCTTGATCATGTAAGGTGGTGGTGGGATCTGGAGTGGTGGATCTGAGGTGGTGGTTAGAATGGTATGGGAGGAGTGAGAGGTTTACCATGGTGGTGGTGGAGGGAGATCATGGATATGATGGTGGATCCACTTTCGAGAGGGTGGTTTGATGAAACTAAAGAACAATTGATTGATGCCATTTATGGATTGTGTCTTTAAGATAGAATTATTCTATCTAGTGTTCGATTTACTCTATGTATGCTCATTTTTGTTCTATGTCATCTTGTATCTTAGGACTTGGTGTGTTACTAAGTTGATGAAATCAAAAGAAGAAATGTTGAATCTGAATTTGCTCTAAAAAAATAAAATAAACTAATAAACTAAAACTTGAAAAGCAAAACCTAAACCATAAATCCAAACTCTAAACCTAAACTA
This sequence comes from Cymbidium sinense, assembly GCA_021442155.1. NCBI lineage: Eukaryota > Viridiplantae > Streptophyta > Magnoliopsida > Asparagales > Orchidaceae > Cymbidium > Cymbidium sinense. The sequence goes on from CM038215.1 coordinate 186,186,750, forward strand.
AAATAAAAAATAAAAATAAAAAAAAAATCCCCTAACTAACCACAAAACTAAACTAACCTAAACTATAAACAACCCTAAAACCACCCTAAACCATTAACCCTCTCTAAACTAAACCCTAAACCAAAGCATATAAATAAATAAACTAAACTGGGTTTATTTAAATCCACTAAATCTTAAACCCTATTTTAATTAAACCCAACCTCCCACCTAACACACATACCTACTAAACTCCACTAAACAAAACCTAACCATCCTACCCTAAACCACCACCTAAACACCCTAAACCCTAAACTAACTAAACCTACACTAAACCTAAACATAAAATTAAATAAACCTAAACCCTAATACTATATGACTTAAACCCCAAGAATGGGCATAACCTTGATGGCGGGAACATCAGCAATCAATCTAGATCGGTGGTGAGGGGCGAGGTTCGGTTTCAGTGGTGGTAGGGGATATGGAGGTCTTGGTTGATATGGAGGTGGTGGTGAAGAGTGGTTATTGAGGTGGGAGGAGCGATGGAGGTTATAGTTATGGTGGTGGCCGAGGGAGAGCTCAGGGATATGATGGTTGATCCCGCTACTCGAGAGGCTGGGGTGGTTCTAATGGGAGAGAACTAAAGAAGCGATCCGATTTGTTCTTATGGAAGTGTGTCTTTAGATAGATGATTCTAGTTATCTAAGTTTTTGATTTATTTTATGCATGCTCATTCTTGATCTATGTCATAAACTGTGTCTTAGAAAACTGGTGTACTTAGGTTGTTTAAATCAAGAAGAAATGTTGAATGAATTTGTTCTTGTTAAAAGAAAAACAAAAATCTAAACCTAAAAACCTAACTTGAACCCTAAACCTAAAACTTAAACTTTAAACCATAAAAACCAAAAATAAAATAATAATAATAAAAAATACCAACCTAAAACTAAACCTTAAACCACAAACCTAAAATAAAAAAACCTAAAACACTAAACCCTAAACCCTAAACACAAACCCTACTTAAACCCTAAAACCTAAACTAAACTAAATAAAATTTAAAATAAAAAAAACTAAACCTAAAAATAAAATAAAATAAAAAATAAAATAAACTAAAATAAAATAAATAAAGAAAAAACTAAACTAAAATAAAAACCTAAAAATAAAACCTAACTAAAATAAAACTAAATGAAAAATAAAATAAAATAAAAAAAATAAAATAAAATAAATAAAACCTAAACCAAAATAAACCTATAAATAAAAAAAAAATATAAAAAAAATAAAATAAAATAAAATAAACTAAACTAAACTAAAATAAATAAAGCTAAACATAAACCTAAACCCTAAAAATAAATAAAATACAATAAAATAAAATAAACCTAAACCTAAATTGAAAATAAAACCTAATAATGAACTTAAAATAATAACTTAAAACCTAAACCTAAATAGAATAAAAATCTAAACCTAAACCTAAAATAAAAAATAAAACATAAACCCAAAGAATAAAATAAAATAAAACTAAACTAAAAAAATAAACATAAACTAAACCTAAACCTAAAATAAACTAAAATAAAATGTAAAATAAAATAAAGAAAATAAACTAAATAAAAATAAAAAAATAAACATAAATAAAAGAAATGGATAAAATTAAAATAATAAAATAAACTAAATAAAACTAAAAAACCTAAACGGGTTTACTTAATTTAAAAATAAACATAAAACCTAAACCCTACTAAAACCTACCCACTCATGACCTAAAAAAAATTTAAAAGACCCTGACCCTGACCCTGATCATAAATGACCTAGCCCCAACTTGGGCCACTGAGCCACAAGACCCTGGGCCCAACTGACCCACCACACCCACCTCCAGGCCCTAAAGCCTGAGGCCCTAAACCACCAAACCTGAGCCAGGCCCTGGGCCCTAACCCTGACCCTACCTGTGCTTTTGTAGGCCAACCTGAGCTAATCATCTGAGCCCTGGGCCACAAATCTAAAACACCTAAAAACTCTAAGACCTACAGGCTAAACCTAAAATAACAAAATAAAACTAAATAAATAAATAAAAAATAAATAAATAAACTAAATAAAAGATAAATAAAATAAATAAGTAAAGTAAATAAACATACTGGGTTTGTAATTTAAAATAAAAACCCTAAATCATAAATCTAAACCCTAAACTGGATCAAAACTAGCCATAAACTCTCACCTTAAACCTAAAGTCCTAAACCCAAACTAAATGGTAAATCCTAAATCCTAAACTTTAGACCTAAATGCATAAACCTAAACCTAAACCCTAAACCTAAACCCCATCTAAACTAAACCCTAAACCCTAAACCTACCTAAACCCTAAACCTAAAAAAACCCTAAACCTAAACATAAAGTAGCTAAATAAATTAAAATATACTTAAACCATAAAATAAAATCTAAACTAAACCTAAATTCTAGTGCGAGTGTCATTGCATTGACTATGTCCCTATCCTTTATGCACATCACCAAACCCACTCATCGCCGGAGCCCTCGACCTCGTGCTTTGGTGATTCCCCTTTTCCCCTATCATTTTTGGCTTTCTGATCACTACTTGATGGCTATTTGGCATGATTCTCACTGGATTCCTTCTAGAATTGATGGACGTTGGCCATATTCATGTTTTACTTGGAGTGACACCGTGGCTTAGAGTCTTCTCTGATGTTTCCATAGAGGAAATTGATGGATCCTACTAGGGCATCAACTACCTTGGCTTTGGCTTCTTTGAAATCATTCAAAGACATCCTTATTAGTAAGGATAGCTGTTCATGTGAGTCCTTGGAATGGCTTTGACTTCTTTTCGAGGCATGCCTGTGGTCATGTGCTTAGATCTTTTTGTGGAAAAATCTTGCTAAGCCATTTGAATTCACATTGGTTGGAAAGTTTACTCTTCCTAGGCCAATTTGGAAAACATTTCCTTATTTGAATGGTGCTATGTTTTTGCTCATCGTTCTTATTTTGTTTTCAATTTCCAAATGAGGTAACTAAAATGGACTCCACTATTTGATATTAGGGAAGAATCTCCAACCGTTCTAGTTTTGATTTCTCTCCCCAATATGTGAATTCATTTCATTAATCATCAATTCCTTTTTGCTATGAGTGCTTTATTTGGTCGACCATTACAAATTGATCAAGCAACAACTACATAATCTCGACCTTCTCTGGTTTGGTTCCTTGTTGAATTGGACATTACCAAGAAACACCCCTAAGAAATCTAGTTAGGATCTGAAAATTATAGTTATATGCAGAAAGTTAATTTTAAAAATTTCCCTATCTTTTGTTCTCATTATAAAATCCATGGGCATGATAATTTTGAATGTTTCATTCTGCATCCTCACCTAAAAAAGAAATTTTTGTTAAAAAAACTATTGTTCCTAACCCTAGGCCGACCAATGTTAAATATCAAAAAATAAATTCAGAAAAAAAGGATTCATTGATTGTTCTTAATAAGGTTGTTTTACCTCTTATTTCTTCTATGCAATTGAAGGTTTCTCATGTGGAAAATAATAAATTTTCTAAACTTTTGTGGACAATTATTTTTTCTTTAAGTCGATCCTCGCATCCATACCATTTTTTATTAACAAAAATGATGCTTTAATTGAAAATATTAATGAGGATATGAATGTTATGCATCATTCAAATTCAAGGGAGAATATGGATTTGGTTTCTCATGATATTCAGTTTGAAATACTTTACTTTACTTTAGTTAAGGATGATTTAAATTCTCAAAAAGATTTGGTTTTGTTAAATAATCTGGGTATTGAAGAAGAAGGGATAGATGTTCACACTTGCCTTCTTAATAAATCTATTTTGCTCTTCCCTATACATGCTAATTTTCCTCTAATAAATTCTAATAACTTGGAAGAAGGAGAACTCACTTATGTACAGAAGACTTCCCCTAAATCTGACTAATGTTGCTAAATCCTTTACGGATGATGATTCTATGGGAAAAGGAAATGGTTTCGAACTTATCATGGTAAAAAGAAAAAAAAAGTTAAAAACATCCCTCCAAAATTTTCTAAAACCTCTATATCTACTGTGACCTCCCTCTCTTCTTTTAATTAACCTTTTCTTAACCCATTTTTTATTTCCTTATGTTTAATTTCCTATTTGGAATGTTAGAGGGATCGATACCTGGTCTATTCATAACTGTATTAGAAACCTTTGTCGTATTCATAATATTACTTTACTTATTATTTTGGAGGCTCTTATTCATGCAAACAAAATTAACCATGTTGCTAGAATGATCAATTTCAAGAAATTTTTCTCTAATGTTAGTAATAAAATTTGGTTTTTTTGGAATAATTTTGTGGTGGTTTCCATTCTTGATGATTTTCAACAAGTTGTCAATGCTCAAATATCTTATGGTGATGATTGTGTTTTGGGCTCTTTTGTCTATGCATCTTGTAATAGATTTGGTAGAAATCTTCTTTAGGAAAATTTGAGGAAGTTTTTACCTCATTGATAAACCTTGGTTTGTTGGTGGTGGGATTTCAACTATTTTATTCTCTTAAAATGGTGGTTGCTCTCCTAATATTCATTCCATGGAAGAATTTTCCAATATGATCCTTGATTGAAAATTGATTGATATTGGCTTTAAGAGTTCAAATTTTAATTGGCAAAACTCTAGACTTTGGCAAAGGTTAGACCAGATTCTTTTTATTACTCATTGGATTACACATTGGCCTATTACTTCTATCGATCATTCAAGCAGAACCTTATGAGATGATGATCTTCTTTTAGTTTCTATTAAAGATAACTCTAATAAATTTAAAAATTTCTCTCATTTTAAATTTCAGAACATGTGGATTTAGCAAATTAATTTCTTTAATGTTGTGGCTAACAATTGGAAAGCTCCCTTACATCCTGATAATTCAATTATGGGGATGAATAGATTTTGGTTTATGCTTAAAAGACTTAAACAAAATCGGGGTCTGTGGAACAAGCATTATTTTAAAAACCTTTTTGCTAATATCAAGAAAATGGTTTGTGATCTTGAAGTCTCTGTTTTGTCTGATCCTACTAAGATTAATCACTTGACTGAGGCAAAAGATAAACTTCTAAATTTTCAAAATAAGAAAGAGACTTATTAGTGCTAAAAAGCTACTAGCAAACATATTGTGGATGGTGACATAAATACTAGATATTTCCATGCTTTAGTTAATAAAAAGAGAGCTTTAAATAATATTCAAAAAATTAAAGATGATAATGGAGAATGGATTATGAAGAATAATAATATTAAGGATTGACCATTAATTACTTTAGAAATATGCTTAATGAGTTTCTCTATGAAGCTATTTCTAAATCACACTTGATTCCTTCTTTTATAACCAATAATGATAATGATTTGCTTATTATTGTACCTAATTAAGAGGAAATTTTTAAAGTCCTTAATAGCTTTAACATAGATTCTATTGCTGGTTCAGAGGGTGTCATTGCCCAATTTTTTCAAAAACAGTATATTATTAAAAATGATTTAGTTAAGGCTGTGATTGATTTTTTTAATGGTAATCCTTTTTCTAGATATTTTTCTAGCACTTCTATTGTTCTCATACCTTAGAAAGATAATCTAGACTATTGGAGTGATTTTAGACCTATTAGTTTGTGCACCTTCTTCAATAAGTTGATTTTCAAAATTCTAACTAATAGGCTAAGTCCTTTACTTCATATTATCTGTCTAAAAACTAGTTTTGTTAGAGGTAGATCTGATAATATTCTACTTGCTCAGGAATTAATTCATTATTTAGATGCTAAGACTAGAGGTGGCAATATTTTGTTCAAATTAGATATTAACAAAGCTTTTGACAATATCTCTTGGGATTTCCTTATTCATATTCTGAATTATTTTGGGTTTTCTAATAAATTTATCTTTCTTTTTTAATTTTATATTAATAATGCATGGATTTTTATTTTGCTTAATGGGGGAATCCTTAAGCTTCTTTCCTTCTTCCCATGGACTAAGATAAATCCTTTATCTTAAACTTTATTATTTGTTGAGTACTTATCTAAGACATCAACGATCTATTCTTAAATAATCCTAGTATGTATTACAGAACTCTTGGTGGTCTTTTTGCTTCTCATTTAAGCTTTGTAGATGAATTCATTATTTTTTGCAATGCTTCTATTCATCATATCAAGAATCTCAAGATTTTTTTAAAATAAATTTGGTAGAGAAAGTAGTCTATCTATCAATGATAACAAAAGTCATATTATTACTTCTTCAAGCATCTCCAATAATAAAATTAATCAAATCTTGCATATCACTAACTTTAAACATCAACAATTTCCTCTTAAGTACTTGAGTGATCCTCTTTTTAAAGATCTAAAATGATCCCATCTTTTGGATAAGTTAATTCAAAAAATTTTAAATAAAATTTCTATTTAGAATTTCATTTACTTTCCTTTGGTGGCACTATTCTTGAAGCACTCTCAATTCAATGCCTCTTTATTTGATTCAAACTATTATCCCCACTAATGCTACTCTAATCAGAATTGATTACTTTCTTAATAAATTTTTGGTAATCTAATAATTATACTAAAAGAATGCATTGTACTTCCTGGCATAAATGTTGTGGTCCCTTGTGTGAAGGTGGTCTCGGTTGCAAACTGATTCGTGAAGCTATTACTGCCTTTGGGCTAATTTTATGATGAAAAAAATATTTCCATGGTAAACACCATCTTATCTGTGATTATAAAGTGGTGACTCACTAGTTTGGAAAAGGCTTTGCTCCATTAAATAAGTTTCTAAACCCTTAATATCTTAGGGAATTCATTCGAGTTCTTCTTTCTTTTGGCAAGACAATTGGATTGTCAATGGCTCTATTGACTCCCTTTTATCTACCCACTCTCTTTTGACTATCAAAGTTAAATCTTTCTTGCATAATAACACTTGGAATGAGAACAAACTTGAGAATTATATCCCTATTTCTATTTTAGATAACTTTAGAAATATCCCTATTTTCTCTAACAAACTTGGCCAAATTCTCTTTAAGCATTCTTACAATGGTGATTTTTTTCTTAAAGAGGGTTGGACAATCATTAGAGATAAGCAAAACTCCTCTAATGTTTTCATTAAACTTTGGAACAATATCATTCTCATTTCTTATTTAGTTTTAGTTTGGAGGATTTTGAATAACTTTATTCTTGTGGACTCTTTGCTCTGAAATAAAGAGTTTTATTTGCCTTCAAAGTGCTATTGTTGCTTTCATATTGAAAATGTTAATCATATTTTTGTTAATGGTGCTATTGCTTCTAAATTATGGTTATGGTATGATGATTTATTTAATACCAACTACTTTCATGGCTCTCTTTCCATATATCAACTTCATGAAGTCGTTTCCAAAAAATGTGTGAAAGGTCATATCAAAGTTCTAGTTGCTATTACCTTTATCGATTCACACGGATGGACGAAATGATGCTAAATATTGGTATTCTTATGAGCCATAAAAGGATCCTGGTAGAACCAAAGAAAAAATTCATGCTCTGTTTAATGCTAATCTTATTAGTAGCAATCATTTTAGAGGCTATAAATTTGTGGCTAAAATATTAGGTGTCATTCTCCTTGATGTTCACTCTTATGAAAGAGCCAATATTATCCATTAGATCAATCCCAAAAAAAATTTGATTAAAGTGAATACTAATGGTTCTATTGCTTCCAATAAATATGGTTGTGGTGGTATTCTTAGGGATTCTAAAGGTTTTGTTATCTATGTTGAGCTATATGTCAATAAAGCTATTGAAATTTATTTGAATCAATATCGGATTGAAGTTGATGCGCTCATGCTTCTTGACATGCTAAACTCTAATAGAAAAGGAAATGCTGATTTATTTTATCATCTCAATCATGCTAAAAATCTTCCTGCTCAAGTTTATTATAAAATTTCTCATATCCTTTGTGAAGGTAATGCTTATGCTGATTTCTTGGCTACTTTAGGTGCCAACTTAACTGATTTCACTTTATTTGACAATCAAAAGTTTCCTAAACTATTAAGGGGTTTGGTCAATCTGGATAACACTAGATTACCTTATCTCAGATTATAATTTTCTTGGCTTGGTTTTTTCAGTTGGTTTCTGATGAGCCATTGCTTTTGGTTCCCCTTTGTTAAACCCTCTTTTGGTTGTGGCCATTTGCTTATTTTCACTCTTGGGCTGTCTTTGGGTTGGTTGGCTGGCTAGTTGTGTTGGATGGTTTCTCTGCTTCTGTTGGTGGCAGATTAGAGGGGATGTTGATGGTCTAATTTTGGGTTGGATTTGGAAAGGTGGAGGTTATTTGTTTACTGTTACTTCTTCTTTTTATGGATTGGGTTTTGAGGGTCAATTTTGCTGGTTTGGGCTTGTTCTTTTTGGTTGTGGTTTTGACCTCTTCTTGTAATGGTCTTCCTCTCTTGGATGTAGTTGTTTTTATTTTTGTTGTTATTTTAGGTTTGTTGGCTAATGGCAATTTAGTGGCTGTTGTTTTTCTTTGGGATCTAGTGACATGGTTTGGTGCATTGGTGCCTAACTTGGTTGTCATTATGATGTTTGCACTAATTGATATTTCTCCACCTTTTTGCTATTGGCTTTGGTGGTGTTCCTGTTGTATTGTTGCTATGCCTGATAGATTGCTTTCAGTCTGTCTTACTATCTTTGCTTCATTTTGTTTTTGGCTGGATATTTACCTCACCTAGATCAGAATTTTTGCTATTTTGGTTGGGTTTGGTGGACTCTGTTGTTTGCTTCTACCCTTTTCTTGGTTGTCTTGGATTGTTTTGGCATGAAGTATGGTATTGGTCTTTTCATAGATTTGGATTTTCTACTGCTGTGGTGGTTGGCTAGGAGGCTATGTTGGCTGGCTGGGTTGGTTGGATGGGTGGCTATTTTGGCCTTTCTTTCTTGCTATGTTCATGACATGATGGTTGACCTACTCTTGCTATGGTTCTCCTCTCTTAGCTGCTCCTGCTTCCCTTTTTCTAGTATAGGTGATAGCCTTGCTGCCTTTCCTATTTTCTTATCGAGGATATGAGCTCTTGTGTTTTTTTTTCTTTTTGGTATTGGTTTTTTCTAGTTTGTGTTGTTAAGGTCATGATGCTTGCTCCCTTTGATGTTGTTATTCTTATTTGGTGGTTTCTTTGGTGGAGTTCCTACTGTACTATTGATGTCCCTGATGTTTGGTTAGTTTTTTGCCTTATTGGGCTTATTTGCTTTGGTGGCTTCGTGGTTGGCTATTATGTCTGCTACTTGGAGGAGTTTGCAGCCTTACAGGATGATGGACTTGGGATAATGGGCTACAAGGGGTATGCTGGCAATGATGGCCTTAATGTTTTCCTCTCTATCTTCTTTTGGATGGTAGCACTATATGTAATTGTAACCCTTCTTCAGAAGTTTGGATGCTTACATAGTGTTGTTCTTTGAGATGATTGTAACTGAGCCCAAAACTTTTTTTTTTCTTTGCTCCTTTTCTTTGCTCATACTCTTTATGCTTGCTTAATTTTACTAATTCTTTCACTAGTATGTTGAAGATTTCTTTTATAGGTTGGGAGAATATTGCAGATGGATCTTGCTAGTATCAAAAGGACCTAGTGGATGTTGCTGTTGCGAACATGGATAGGTTGTTGTTGCTGATTTGGTTTTTCTTTTGTTTCTTTCCTTATATTATTATAAAGGTTATGGGTTTTATCTCTCTAGGACTTATTATGGCACTTTGAGAATTAGTTTAGAGATTTACCCCCTCTAAGGACTTTGTACATTTTCTTTGGAAATAAAATTCCCAATTTACTTTAAAAAAAATCTAAATCTAAGAATATGCGACCTTAAAGCAGAACATCACCATCAACCGTCAATCTAGATCGGCGGTGGAGGTGGCTGAAGTGGTATCTAGTGGGGATGGGGCGTGTTGGTGGATATGGAGATGGTGGTGGAGGCGGTGTGGTGGTTACTGGAGGAGAGCGGAGGTTACAACTGTGGTGGTGGCGGAGGGAGAGATCCGGGATATGATCGTGGATCCCACTACTCAAAAGGTCAGGGTGGTTTTGATGGAAATGAAGAATGGCCGATCTGATCTGTTGCTTATGGAACTGCGTCTTCACAGTAGAGACAGATATAGTTATCTAGGGTTTTTGATTTGCTCCATGCATGCTCATTTTTTTTTCTGTCATTGCTTGTGTCTTCAAAAACATGGTGTGTTACTTGGTTGATCAAATCAAAAAGAGGAAATGTTGAATATGAATTTATTCTCTGTAGAAAAAAAACCACTAAAACCACTAAACATCAACCCTAAACTTAAAACCAAAAACCTAAATCAAATACTACCTAAACCCTAAACCCTAAAATCTTAAACCACTAAACTAAATAACCTAAACCCTAAACTCCATAAAACCTTAAACCCAGACCTAAATAAACTCTTCTCTAAAACCACCTTAAATCATAAATAACTAAACCTAAAACCCAAACTCTCACTAAACTAAACCCAAACCCTAAACCTCTCTAAACTTTAACCTAACCATAAACCTAATGACACCCACCCTAAACTGACTAATCCTAAACCCTAAATGCTAAATCCACAAACTAAACACTCCTCCCTAAACCACTGGGCAAAAACTCCTGAAAAACCATAGCCCAAAATAAATCCTAAACCCTAAAACCTAAACACTAAACCAAACTAAATAAAATGTAAAATAATAAAATAAAAGAACCTAAACCTAAATAAAATAAAATAAGAAAAGAAAATAAAATTTAAAACTAAAACAAACCTAAACCTAAAAAAATAAAATAAATAAATAAAATAAAATAAAATAAAAGATAAAACTAAACTAAATAAAAATAAAATAAACCTAAGAATGAAAACCTAAATAAAATAGAAAATAAATGTAAAATAAACAAAATTAACCTAAAATAAAATTAAAACTAAATAAAACCTAAACAAAAAAAAAATCTTAAAATAAAATCTAAAATAAATAAAAAAAACACGAATAAAAAAAAAACCTAATCTAAAATAAAAAAAAATAAACATGAACCTAAACTAAAATAAATAAACCAAAACCTAATCCTAAAATAAACTAAACCTACACTAAACTAAATAAAATAAAATAAATTAAAATAAACCTAAAATAAAAACCTAAAACTTAAAAAAAAAATAAAATAAAACTTAAACTTGAACCTAAAAATAAAAATAAAAAAAAATAAAATAAATTCAACTAAAACCTAAACTACTAAACCTAAACTAAACCTAAAATAAATTAAAATAAAAAAAACATAAACTAAAATAAAAATAAAAAATAAGTCTAAATAAAAATAAAAAATTAAATAAACTTAAATAAATAATAAAAAATAAACTAAATAAAATAAACTCTATTGATTTACTTAATTTTTTAAAAAAACATAAATCCAAAATCCTAAACCCTAAACCCTAAACCTTAAACCTAAACCCTAAACCTTAAACCCTAAACCCTAAAACCCTAAAACAATTCCTAAACCCTAAGCATAAAAACTAAACCAAACCCACCCAACCTAAGTACACTAAACTCTAAACCCTAAACCATAAACTCCAAACCTTAAACCTAAACTTAAAGTAACTAAATAAATTGAAATTTAAACCTAAACTCTAAAACCTAATAAACCTAAACCTAAACCTAGCGGGATCCACCATCATATCCCCGACCTCTCCCTCCTCCCCTAAACCTTAACCTAAAATAAACTAAACTAAACCTAAACCAAAACTAAATAAAATAAAATAAACTAAAAATTAACATAAACCCTAAAAAATAGAAATGAAATAAAATAAACCCCAACCTTAAACCATAACCCTAAAACTAACCCTAAACTCTAAACCTACAACCCTAAACCCTAAAATTCTAAACCCTAAACCAAAACTCTAAACCCTAAACTCTAAACCTTAAAATCGAAAAACTTAAAAACCTAAACCTAAAAATAAAATAAATAGAAAAAGCTAAACTGAAATAAATTTAAAAAATAAAATAAAATAAAAAACTAAACTAAAACCTAAACCTAAACCTAAACCTAAACTTAAACATAAAAATAAAATAAAATAAAAATAGAAACTAAATAAAAATTAAATAAATAAAAACCTAAACTAAACTAAAAAAAATTAAACCTAAAAATAAGAATCATAAATAAAATAAAAACCAAACGTAAAATAACAAAAAATAAACCAAAAATAAAATAAAATAAAAACTAAATAAAAACTTAAACCTAGACTAAAATAAACATAAAATAAAATAAACTAAACTAAAATAAACATAAACTAAAATAAACTAAACTAAAATAAATAAAACCTAAACCATAAACAATAAACCATAAACCCTAAATCCTAAAACCCAAAATCCTAAACCATAAACTCGAAACCCTTAACCCTAAACCCTAAATCCCAAACCCTAAACCCTAAAACCTAAAAACCAAAAAACCTAAACCTAAACTAAATAAAATCTAAAAATAAAAAAACATAAACCTAAATAAAATAAAATAAATAAAATAAAAACCTAAACTAAATCCTAAATCTTACACCTAAACCTAACCCTAAAAATAAAAAAAAATAAAAAATAATAACTAAACTAAAAGAAAATAAATAAAAACCCAAACTAAACTAAAACATTAAATAAACCTCAAAATAAAAAACCTGAATAAAATAAAACCTATACATAAAATAAAAATGAAATTAACCAAAAATAAAATAAAATAAAACCTAAATAAAAACTTAAACCTAAACAATAAACCTAAAAATAAAACCTAAAAATTTTAAAAAAATAAAACATAAACCCTAAATTAAAAAAAAAACCAAAACCTAAAATTAAAATAAAATAAACCTAAACCTAAACTAAAATAAATAAAACCTAAACCTAAACTTAAAATAAACTAAACCTAAACGAAACCTAAAGGTAAACTAACTAAAATAAAATAAACTAAAAAATTAAACCTAAAAATAAACCTAAAATAAAAACTTAAAACCTAAACCTAAGAAAATTAAATAAAAACCTAAAGCTAAACCTAAAAATAAAAAATAAAACCTAAACCTAAAAAATAAAATAAAATAAAACTAAAATTAAAAATAAATATAAACCTAAACATAAACCGAAAATTAAATTAAAATAAAAACATAAATAAAAATAAAAATATAAAATAAACTAAATAAACCTAAACCTACCGATTTATTTAATTTTAAAAAAAACCCTTAAACCCTAAGAACTAAATCCTAAACCCTAAACCCGAAAATCAAAACCCTAAAACTAACCATAAACCCTAAACTTACAACCCTAAACCCTAAACCATAAAAAATACTAAACCCTCAACCATAAACTAACCCTAAACCCTAAACCCTAAACCATAAACTCTAAACCCTAAACATTAAACACTACACCCTAAACGCTAAACCCTAAACCCTAAATCCCAAACCCTAACCCTAACCCTAACCCTAAACCTTAGACCCTAAACCCTAAACCCTAAAAACCTAAACCTTAAACCCTAAACTAACCCTAAACCCTAAACCCTAAAGCTTAAACCCTAAACCCTAAAGTTTAAACCCTAAACCTTAAACTCTAAACCCTAAGTTAACCCTAAACCCTAAAAACCCTATACCCTAAAGCAAAAATACTAAACCCTAAACTAACCCTAAACTCCAACCCCTAAAATCCTAAACCTAAAAATCCTAAACCATAAACCCTAAACCCTAAAAACCTAAAAACTTAAACCTAAACTAAATAAAACATAAAAATAAAATAAAATAACCTAAACCTACATAAAATAATAGAATAAATAACATAAAAACCTAAACTAAAACCTAAACCAAAACCTAAAAATAAAATAAAATAAAAATAAAAAAAACTAAAATAAAATAGATAAAAACCTAAACTAAATTAAAAAATAATATTAACCTAACAATAAAAAACCCAAATAAAATAAAAATTAAACGTAAAATAAAAATAAAAGAAACTTAAAATAAAATAAAAACTAAATAAAAACCTAAACCTCAAAAATAAACCTAAAAATAAATAAAAAATAAAACCTAAAGCCTAAATTAAAAAAAACCTAAACCTAAAATAAGAATAAAATAGACCTAAGCCTAAACAAAAATAAACTAAACTAAAATAAATAAAACCTAAACCTAAACCAAAACTAAATAATATAAAATAAACTAAAAATAAACCTAAACTTAAACTAAAAAATAATGCCTAAAAATAAACCTAAAAGCTAAACCTTCAAATATAAAATAAAAACCTAAACCTAAACCTGAAAATAAAAAGTGAAAGCTAAACCTAAAAAAATAAAATAATAATAATAAAATATAAACTAAAATAAATAAACCTAAAATAAATAAACTAAAATAAATAAAACAAATAAGCCTATATAAAAATAAAAAAAATAAAGTAAACAAAATTAAATAAAAATAAACTAAATACACTAAATAATCCAAAACCTGCCAATTTATTTAATTTTTTTTTAAAAGAAACCTTAAACCCTAAATCCTAAACCCTAAACCTTTAACCCTAAATCCTACACCCTAAACCCTAACCCTAAACCCTAAGCCCTAAAAGAAATAATCCTACAACCCTAAGCCCTAAACCCTAAACCCTAAACCCTAAACCCTAAACCCTAATATTAAACCATAAACCATAAACCAAACCATAAATTCTAAACCCTATCACTAAACCATAAACCATAAACCCCAAATGCTAATCCTAAACCTAAAGCAACTAAATAAATTAAAAAATAAATCTAAAACCTAAAACCTTATAAACCTAAACCTAAACATAAACCCTAAGAATGGGAAAAACCCTTACAATAGGAACATCACTTAACCAGCCTAGATTTGGCAAGGAGGCAAATGGGAGGCGCTATCTCGGTGGTGGGGGATCTGAGGTGCCTGGATATGGAGGTGGTGGTCGGAGCAATGGTGGTTAGGGAGGCGGGAGGAGCGACGGAGATTACAGTCGTAGTGGTGGCAAAGTGAGAGACCGAGGATATGATGGTCGATCCCGCTATTCATGAGGCCAGGATGGTTCTGATGGCAACTAGAGGAAATGAAGAATGACCGATCCGATCTAATGCTTATAGAACTGTGTCTTTGTTGTAGTGATAATTCTAGTTACCTAGGGTTTTTTTATTTGCTTTATGCAAGCTCATTTTTAATTTATGTCGTTGCTTGTGTCTTAGAAAACTTGGTGTGTTACTTGGTTGATGAAATCAAAAAGAAGAAATGTTGAATATGAATTTATTCTCTATTAAAAAAATAAAAAACCAAAAACCTTAAACCCTAAACTAAAACTTCAACCCTAAACCTAAAACCTAAACCCTAAAACCTAAAAAATAAAAACTTTGAATCCTAAACACTAAACACTAAACTTTAAACCCTAAAACCTTAAACCCTAAACCCTACACCCTAAAACCTAAACCCTAAACCCTAAACCCTAAACCCTAAACTATAAACTCCAAACCCTATACTTGAAACCCTAAATCCTAAACTAACCATAAACCTTAAACCCTAAAAAGCTAAAAACATAAAGCTAAACTAAATAAAACTTAAAAATAAATAAATAAAAAATCCTATATGAAAATAAAATAAAGTAAAAACACAAACTAAAACCTAAACCTAAACCTAAACCCAAAAATAAAATAAAATAAAATAAATAAAAACTAAACTAAAATAAAATAAATCAAAACTTAAACTAAACCTAAAAATAAAAAATAAATAAATAAAAACTTATTAAAAATATGAACTTGATAAGTAAACCTAAAAATAAAACCTAAAAAAAAATAAAAAATAAAACCTAAACCATAAACTAAAAAAAACCTAATCCTAAAAAGAAAAAATTAAAAAAACCTAAACCTAAACTAAAATAAACTAAACAAAAATAAGTAAAATGTCAACCTAAACCTAAAATAAACTAAACCTAAACCTAAACTTAAACTAAATAAAATAAAATAAAATAAAAAATAAACATAAACATTAATTAAACAATAAAACCTAAAAATAAACCTAAAATAAAATCTTAAAACATAAACCTAAAAAACTAAAATAAAAACCTAAACCTAAACCTAAAAATAAAAAATAAAATCTAAACCTAAAATATAAAATAAAAATAAAACTAAACAAAAAATAAACATAAACCTAAACCTAAACTTAAAAAATAAACTAAAATAAAAAGCCTAAACTAAAATAAATAAACTAAACTAAATAAAAATAAAAAAAACCTAAATAAAAATAAATAAAATAAAATAAACTAAAATAATTAAAATAGACTAAATAAACTAAATAAACTTAAACTTACCTATTTATTTAATTAAAAAAACTCTAAACCTTAAACCTAAACCCTAAACCCTAAATCATAAATTGTAAACCCTAAATCTTAAACCATAAAACTAACCCTAAAACCTAAACCTTAAACCCACAATCCCAAATCTACAACCCTGAACCTACAACCCTAAACCCTGAACCATAAAAAATCCTAAATCCTAAACCATAAACCCAAAATGCTAAATAAAAAAATAAAAAAATTAAAGAAAAACCTTAACCCTAAACTTAACCCTAAACCCTAAACCTATAACCCTAAACCCTAAACCCTAAACCCTAAACCTAAAACCCTAGACCGTAAACCTTAAATCCTAAACCCAAAAACCCAAAACCCCAAACCTTAAACAATAAAATAGATAAGCCTAAACCATAAACCCTAAACCCCAAACCCTAAACCTTAAACCCTAAACCCTAAACCCTAAACTCTTAAAACCTAAAAACCTAAACCTAAATTAAAATAAACATAAACTTAAAATAAAAAAATAAACTTAAATTTAAATAAATTAACAAAAAAAAATAAAATAAAAACCTAAACTTAAACCTAAACCAAAAAAAATAAAATAAAAACTAAACTAAAATAAAATAAATAAAAACCTAATCTAAACTAAAAATAAAATAAATCTAAAAAATAAACCTAAATAAAATAAAACCTTAATGTAAAATAAAATAATAAAATAAAATAAAACTAAATAAAACTTCCTAAAAAATAAACCTACATCAAACCTAAACAAAATAAAAAAATAAAACCTAAACCCTAAACTAAAACCAAAACTTAAAATAAACAAAATAAAATAAACCTAAATGTATACTAAAATAAACTAAACTAAAATAAATAAAACCCTAAGCCCTAAACCCCAAACCCTAAACCCTAAACCCTAACTGTAAGCCTAAATCTTAAACCCTAAACCCTAAACTAAAAACCCTAAACCTAAACCTAAAGTAACTAAATAAATTAAAAAATAAACCTAAACCTTAAAAGCTAATAAACCTAAACCTAAACCTAAACCCTAAGAAAGGGAGAATGTTGACAATAATAACATCACCATCAACCTACTAGATCATAGGTGAGATGAAGGAGGAAGAGGGGGAGGATTTGTAAAGTGAAGGTGGCGTGGTTATAAGGTGAGGAGGAGCAATTGTGATAGTAATGGTGAGAGAGATCGGGGTATGATGGTGGATCCCTACTCAAGAGGTGAGGTGGTTCTGAGAAACTGGAGAAACTAAAGAATGACCGATCCGACTGCTGGAATTGGTCTTTATAGAGACAATTCCACCTATTCATGGTTTTGATTTGCTCTATGCGTAAATTTGATCTATCTCCGCCAGGTCTTAGAAAACTTTATGTGTTACTTGAAATTGAAATGAAAAATGTTGAATTTGAATCCTTAAAAATAAAACCAAAAAAAACTCTAAACCCTAAACTAAAACTTGAACCCTAAACCTAAAACCTAAAACCTAAAACCTAAACCCTAAACTCTAAACCCTAAACCCTAAAAATCCTAAATCCTAAATCTAAACCCTAAAGCCTAAACCTTATGGTTTAAACCCTAAACCCTAAACCCAAAAAAAAACCAAAAACCCTGAACACTAAACCCCAAACCCCAAACCCCAATCTCTGAACTTTAAACCCTAAACCCTAAATAAACTCTAAACCATAAAAAGCTAAAACCCTACACCTAAATAAAATAAATAACTAAACCCTAAACTAAAATAAATAAAATAAAATAAAATAAAAATATAAACTAAAACTTAAACCGAAACCTAAACTTAAACTTAAACTTAAAATGAAAAAATAAAAATAAAAAATAGACTAAAATAAAATAAATAAAAACCTAAAAAAATAACAAAAATAAAAAGCATAAAAAAATAAAAACTAAAGTTAAAATAAAAATAAAATAAACATAAATTAAAATAAAAACCTAAACTTAAACAATAAACCTAAAAATAAAACCAAAAAATAAATATAAAATAAAACCTAAATGATAAATTAAAAAGGAAAACTAAACCTAAAATAAAAAAAACCTAAACCTAAACTAAAATAAACTAAACTAAAATAAATAAAACTTAAACCAAAACCTAAAATAAACTAAACATAAACTAAATAAAATAAAATAAACTAAAAATAAAGCTAAACCTAAACTGAAAAATAAAATCTTAAAATAAACCTTTAATAAAAACATAAATCCTAAACCTAAAAAATAAAATATAAACCTAAACCTAAACCTAAAAATAAAACATAAAACAAAACTAGAAAATAAAATAAAAGTAAAACTAAACTAAAAAATAAACCTTAACCTAAACCTAAAAAAATAAACTAAAATAGAGAACCTAAACTAAAATAAATTTACCAAAAATAAATAAATTGAACTAAATAAAAATAAAAATAAACATAAATGTAAATAAAAATTAAAATAAACTAAAATAAATAAAAGAAACTAAATAAAGCTAAACCTACTAGTTTACTTAATTAAAAAAATAAAAAATAAAGAAAAATCATAACCCAAAATCCTAAACCTTAAACTAACCTTAAAATTGAAACTCTAAACCTTAAACATTAAACCCTAAAACCCTAAACCCTAAACCCTAAACCCTAAAGCCTAAACCTTAGAAAACCTTAAACCCTAAACCCTAAACCTTAAATGCTAAACCCCAAACTAACCCTAAACCCTAAACCCTATACCATAAAACCCTCATAAACCCTAAACTGCTTCCCCAAAGCACTCTTTCATTCTCTGGTGATTTTTGAATACCTCTTGGTAGTGCATCCTTGACTAGGGATTTCTGTGGCTTTGCCTTTGGATTCTACCGAATTCAAAGGCTTGAATGTCATCTAGCCATTTGCGTGATGCTTCATTGTCATCCATGCAAAGTGAGTTCTATCCCTTGGGCTCCACCTCATGCTTCATTAGAGAATCCAATAATTTGACATCCTAATGCTTCTTCTACTAAATCATTTAAAGAAGCGCTCTCTGGTAAGACTTCTCCCTCTATTGATTTGGTTAATCTCATTTTAATGTCTTTTAGAGGTTTGCTAGCCGTTAAGTGTTTTGATGTGTATGTTGAAAAGTTGGCAAAACCATTTGAATTTTCTCTTATCGTTAATTTGCTTTTCATCCAATTTGAATAAGATCCACTTTTTTTCCATAATCTCATTGAGCTTATTGACAATTCTATCCGATTCAACTTTCTAACGATCTGGATTATTAAAGTATTTTTTTGCACCATTCTTATTTTATCTTTAATTGTCAAATGTGTTTGTTGAAGTGGTCAGCCCTTTTGACATTAAAGAGGAATCTCCTATTATTCCTATGTTGTTATTTATTCCTAATATGAACATTCCCATCATGTGATTTTTGTTATCGGGGCTTTATTTGGTCAGCCTTTGCAACTCGACCAAGTGATCACTAAGCGATCTTGCCGATCTGTGGCTCGGATCCACATGGAATTATACATAACTAAAAAAATACCCTAATGAAGTTTTGATTGGCTCTGAAAAATATGGGTATTCACAAAAGGTTGAATTGGATAACCTTTCAATTTTTTGTTTCGATTGTAAAATTCACGGTCATGATAATTCAAAAGGTTTTATTCTCCATCCCCACTTAAAAAAATAAAATCCTCCAAAAGAGAATGTTGTTCTTACCCATGAGTCGATCCCTACTTATGTTCAAAAATCAGCCTCGGATCCTAAGAATGGTATGAAGGCTGTTATTGAGGTTAATTCCATGGATATTGGGGTTAATCCTAATGAACAAGTTTCGACTCCAACTATTGATATATATTTGGCTAATTTTCAAAATGGCAAGGATGACTTACCTCTTTTTTCTTCTTTGAATTTGAATATTTCTAATGTGGAGAATAATAAATTATCAAAGTTATTGGAAGATGATTTTGTTTCCTCTGATTCTATTCATGCATCTATGCCAGTTTTGATTGATAAAAATGAAGCTTTTAATGATGATTTAAATGATGTCAAGCATGTTGAAAACATCTTTGATCCGGATTTAACTACTCGTGCTTTAAATGGTTCTAAATCATCATCATCTCTCATTTCTAATCTTGATATTCATGTTAATCCAACTTTTTAGCTTAATATGGATTTGGAATAGGGTGAACTCCCCTCTAAATACTTGGAGAATTATCCTAAATTTGTGACCAATGTTACTAAATCTTACTCGGATGACGACTATAGGGGAAAAGAAAATGGTTTCCAAACTTATCATGCTAAAAAGAAAAAAAGTTTTAAAAACTACCCTCCCAAATTGTCCAAAAACACAAGATCTGTTGCGA
Organism: Cymbidium sinense; assembly: GCA_021442155.1. Taxonomy (NCBI): domain Eukaryota; kingdom Viridiplantae; phylum Streptophyta; class Magnoliopsida; order Asparagales; family Orchidaceae; genus Cymbidium; species Cymbidium sinense. Next base: position 186,207,313 of record CM038215.1, read on the forward strand.
CCTCTCACTCCTCTCTTAATTAACCTTTCCTTAGCCACTTATTATTTTACTTATATTTAATTTTCTTGTTTGGAATTTTAGAGGGATCAGTACCCTCTTTATTCATAAACATATTAGAAATCTTTGCCGCATTCATAATATTTATTTATTTATTGTTCTGGAGCCTCTTATTCATGCTAATAAAATTAACCATGTTGCTAGAATGACCAATAAATTTTTCTAGTAATAAGATTTGGTGTTTTGAATAATTTTGAGGTTTCTATGATGATCTCTAAACACTAAATCTACACCCTAAACCATAAAACCTAACTAAAACTAACCTAAACCCTAAACCCTAAACCTAACTAAACCTTAAACCTAAACCTAAAGCTAAAGCTAAAACCCTAAAACCCTAAATCCTAACCTAAAACCTAAACCCTAAACACTAAACTAACCCTAAACTTAATAAAACTAAACCTAAACCCCTAAACTCCTAAACCTAAACTTAAACCCTAAACCTAATCTTAACACCTAATTTTAAACTCTAAACCTAAACTTAAACTTAAAACCTAAACCTTAAACCTTAAACTAATCTAAACTATAAATACTAACTTAAACCTTAAACCTACAACCTAAACCTAAAACCTAAACCACTAAACTACACCTAACCCTAAACCCCTAAACTCTAAACCTCATGAATCTTAAATAAATTTAAACTAAACCCTAAACTAAACCTAACTAAATAAAAAACTAAACCTAAACTAAAAATCTAAATTAATAAATAAATAAAATAAACCTAAACTTAATATAAACCTAAACCAAACCTAAACCCTAGAAAATCCATGACAGAACACCATCAACCCCCAGATCTAGGTGGAGGTGGTGATGAATGCTATCTCAATGGGGTGGGTGATCTGAGGTGGTGGAGGAAAGTGGTAAGTAGTGGGAGGCTGGAGGCGTGAGGTTATAACCATGGTGGGAGGGAGAGATCGGGATATCATGGTGGATCCACTATTCGAGAGGTCGTGGTTCTCATGGGAACTGAGAAATCAAGAACCATCCGACCGCTACTTATCAATAGTGTCTTTAAAGTAAAGACGATATTATCTAGGGTTTTAATTTTCTATGCATCATTTTATCAATGTCACCGCTTGTGTCTTAGAAAACTTGTTGTGTTATTTAGTTGATGAAATCCAAAAGAAGAAATGTTGAATATGAATTTATTCTATGTTAAAAAAAAACTAAAAACCCAAAACCCTAAACTAAATCCTGAACCATAAACCTAAAACCAAAACCCTAAACCTTAAACCTTAAAACTTAAACAATAAAAATCGTAAACCCTAAACCCTAAACCCTAAACCCTAAAGCCCTAAACCCTAATACCTAAAACCTAAACCCTAAACACTAAACCCTAAAGCCTAAAGCCTAAACCCTAAACCCAAAACCCTAAACTAAGCCTAAACCCTAAAAGCTCACAACGAACCTAAATAAAAACATATATATAAAAAAACCTAAATGAAAATTAAATTAAAAATAAAATAAAATAAAACATTAACCAAAACCCAAAAAAAAAACAAAATAAAATAAAAAATAAAAATTGAAATAAAATAAAATAAATAAAAACCTAAACTAAACAAAAAATAAAAAACTTAAATAAAATAAAAACTAAACCTAAAATAAAAATAAAATAGACCTAAATTAACATAAAATAAAAACTAAATAAAACCTAAATAAAAGTTAAAATAAAAATAAACTTAGACAAAATAAAAAAATAAAATAAACTAAAATAAATAAAAAATAAACTAAATAAACCTAAACATACCAATTTACTTAATTTAAAAAAAAACCCTAACCATAAACCCTAAACCCTAAAACTAACCCTAAACCATAAACCCTCAACTCTAAACCTAAACTAAACTAAATAAAACTTAAAAACAAAATAAACAAAAAAAAACCTAAGCCTATATAAAATAAAAAAATACAATAAAATAAAAACCTAAACCTAAACCTAAAAATAAAATAATATAAAAAACAAAAAAATTAAAAAAAAATAAACTAAAATAAAATTTATAATAACCTAAATTAGACTAAAAAATAAAATAAACCTTAAAATAAAAAACCTAAATAAAATAAAAACTAAACCTAAAATATAAATAAAATAATCCAAAAATATAATAAAATAAAAACTAAATAAAAACCTAAACCTAAAAAATTAAACCTAAAATTAAATAAAAAACAAAACATAAACCATAAACAAAAAAAAAAACTAAACCTAAAAAAAATAAAATAAAATAAACTTAAACCTAAAAAACTAAAATAAATAAAACCTAAAACTAAAATAAACTAAACCTAAATCCTAAATTAAATAAAATAAGATACACTAAAAATAAACCTAAAAAAAAATTAAAAATAAAACCTAAAAAAACCTAAAAAAAAAAACCTAAAACCTAAACTTGAAAAATTAAAATAAACACCTAAACCTAAACCTAAAAATAAAAAAATGAAACATAAACCTAAAAATAAAATAAAAAATGAACTAAATATTTTAAATAAACCAAAACCTACCAGTTTACTTAATTAAAAAAAATAAAAAAATAAAACCCTAAGTCTAAATCCTAAACCCTAAACCCTAAAACTAACATTAAACTCTAAATTGTAAACCCTAAATCTACAACCCTAAACCCTAAACCCCAAACCTTAAATCCTAAACCATAAACCCTAAACCCTAAACCTTAAACACTAAAAACTTGAAAACCTAAACCTAAAATTAAAATAAATAAATAAGCTTAAATCTAAATTAAATTAAAAAGTAAAATAAAATAAAAAACTAAACTAAAACCTAAACCAAAACCAAAACCTAAACAAAAATTGAAACCTAAGAATAAAATAAAAAAAAAAAGAACTAAACTAAAATAAATTAAATAAAAACCTAAACTAAACTAAAAATTAAAATAAACCTAAATATAATAAAAATTAAATGTAAAATAAAAATAAAATAAACCAAAAATAAAATAAAATAAAAACTAAATAATAACCTAAACCTAAAAAATAAACCTAAAAATTAAGAACAAATAAAACCTAAGCCCTAAACTAAAAAAAAAAACTTAAACTTAAAATAAATAATATAAATTAAACCTAAACCTAAACTAAAATAAACTAAACTAAAATAAATAAAACCTAAACCTAAACCTAAATAAACTAAACCTATACCCTAAACTAAATTAAATAAAATAAACTAAAATAAACCTAAAACTAAGCTAAAAAAACCTAAAAATAAATCTAAAATAAAAACCTAAAACCTAAACCTAAAAAAATAAAATTAACACTTAAACCTAAACCTAATTATAAAAATTAAAATCTAGACCTAAAAAATAAAATAAAAATAAAAGTAAACTAAAAAATAAACATAAACCTAAACCTAAACAAAAAAAAACTAAAATAAAAAACCTAAACTAAAATAAATAAATCAAAATAAACAAACTAAATTAAATTAAAATAAAAAATGAACCTAAATAAAAAATAAAAAATAAAGTAAACTAAAATAAATAAAAAATATACTAAAGAAACCTAAACCTACCGGTTTACTTAATTTAAAAAAACCCTAAACCCTAAGCCAAGCCCTAAGCCCTAAATCCTAAATCCTAAACCCTAGATCTACTGGTTTACCTATTTTTTTTAAAAACCCTAAGCCCTAATCCCAAAACCATAAACCCTAAACCCTAAAAAGCCAAAACCCTAAACCTAAACTAAAGAAAACCTAAAATAAAAAAAAGAAAAATACTAAAAAATGTAAATAAAATCATAAAATAAAATAAAACAAAAACCTAAACCTAAACCTAAAAATAGAATAAAATAAAAAAATAAAAATAAACAAAAATAAAATAAATAAAAGCCTAAACTAAACTAAAAAATGGAATAAACCTAAGAATAAAAACCCTAAATAAAATAAAAACTGAATAAAAATATAAATAAAATAAACCTAAAATAAAATTAAATTAAAATAAATAAAAATTTAAATATGAAACATAAACCTAAATATAAATAAAAAATAAAACCAAAACCCTAAACTTAAAAAAAAATTTAACCTAAAATAAAAATAAAATAAACCTAAACCTAAACAAAATTAAATAAAACCTAAACCTAAACTTAGACATACTCCTAAACTAAATAAAATAAAATAAAATAAAATAAAATAACCTAAGCCTAAACTAAATAATAAAACCTAAAAATAAACCTAAAATAAAAACCTAAAACTTAAACCTAAAAACATAAAATAAAAACCTAAACCCAAAAATAAAGATAAAAATAAAAATAAAACCTAAACCTAAAAAATAAAATAAAAATAAAGCTCAACTACAAAATAAACCCAAACCTAAACCTAAAAAATAAAATAAAATAAAAAACCTGAATTAAGATAAATAAACTTAAATAAATAAAAATAAAAAATAAACCTAAATAAAAATAAAAAATAAAGTAAACTAACATAAGTAAAAAACTAAATATTCTAAATAAACTTGAACCTATTGGCTAACTTAATTTTTTATAAAAATCCTTAAACCCTAAATCCTAAACTCTAAATCCTAAACCCTAAACTCTAAACTTACAACCCTAAACCCTAAACCCTAAATCCTAAACCATTAACTCTAACCCTAAACCTTAAACCTTAGAAGAAGAAACCTTAAAACTATAAACCCTAAACCCTAAACCCTAAACCCTAAACCCTAAACCTAAACCCTAAAACATAAACCTCACACACTAAACTTATACCTAAAGTAATTAAATAAATTTAAAAATAAACCTAAATCCTAAAACCTAATAAACCTAAACCCTAAGAATGGGCAGAACCTTGATGGCATGAACATCACCGTGAACCAGGCTCAGTCTAAATCTGGAGGTGGAGGTCAAGGTGAAAGTGGCAGTTATCATAGTGGTGGTGGGGAATCTGGAAGTCGTGGTCATAGTAGTGGTGGTTATGGAGGCAGGAAGAGTGATGGAGGTTACAACCATGGTGGTGGCAGAGGGAGAGATAGGGATATGATGGTGGATCTGCTACTTGAGAGCCGGGGTGGTTCTGATGGGAACTGGAGAAACTGAAGAACAGCTGATCCGATTTGCTACTTATGGAACTATCTTTATAGTAGAGACAGTTCTAGTTATCTAAGGTTTTGATTTGCTCTATGCCTGCTCATTTTTCATCTATGTCATCACTTGTGTCTTAAATAACTTGGTGTGTTGCTTGGTTGATGAAATTGAATAGAAGAAATGTTGAATATGATTTTCTTCTATGTTAAAAAAAACCAAAAACCTTAAACCCTAAACTAAAATTTGAATCCTAAACCTAAAACCTAAACCCTAAACCTAAAAAACTCTAAACCCTAAACAATAAACCCTAAAACCCTAAACCCTAAACCCTTAAACTCCAAACCCTAAACCCTTAAACCCCAAACCTTAAACCCCAAACCCTAAACCCTAAACCCTAAAAACCTAATCCTTAACTAAATAAAATTTAAAAATAAAATAAATAAAAAAACCTAAACCCTAAGTAAAATAAAATTAAAAAATAAAATAAAAATAAAAACAAAAATGTAAACCTAAACCTAAACCTACGAAGAATATAAAATAAAATATAAAAAGTAAACTAAAATAAAATAAATAAAAACCTAAAGTAAACTAAAAAAATTAAAAAAACATAAATAAAATAAAAACTAAACCTACAATATAAAAATTAAACCTAAAATAAAATAAAAAAACTAAATAAAAGCCTAATTCTAATAGATAAACCAAAAAGTAAAATCTAAAATTAAATAAAAAATAAAACCTAAACCCTAAATCTAAAATAAAAATAAAATAAACCTAAACAAAATCTAAAATAAATTAAACTAAAATAAATAAAACCTAAACCTAAACCTAAAATAAATTAAACATAAACCAAACCCTAAACCAAATAAAATAAAATAAACTAAAAATAAACCTAAACCAAAAAAAAACCAAAATAGAAACCAAATACCTAATTCTAAAAAAAATAAAATAAAACCTAAACCTTTACCTAAAAAAAATAAAACTTAAACTTAAAAAATAAAATAAAAATAAAACTTAACTAAAAAATAAACCTAAACCTAAACCTAAACCTAAAAAATAAACTAAAATAAAAACCTAAACTAAAAAAATAAACATAAAATAAATAAATAAACTAAATAAAAATAAAATTAAACCTAAATAAAATAAAAAATAAAGTAAACTAAAATAAATAAAAAATAAACTAAATAAATCTAAAAGTACCAGTTTACTTAACTAAAAAAATAAAAATAAAATAAAAATAAGAAAAACATAACCCTAAACCCTAAATCCTAAAATTAACCCAAAACTCTAAACCTTAAACCCTAAAACCCTAAACCTTAAACCCTAAACCCTAAACCTAAACCCTAAACCCAAAACCCTAAATACTAAACCCTAAACCCTAAATCCTATAACCTTAAACCCTAAACACTAAACCCCAAACCCAAAACCCTAAACCTTAAAAACTTAAAACCCCAAGCCTAAACTAAAGAAAACCTAAAAATAAAATAAATAAAAAATCCTAAACCAAAATAAAATAAATAAAATAAAATAAAATAAAAACATAAACTAAAACCTAAACTTAAACTTAAACCTAAACCAAAAAAGAAAATAAAATAAAAAATAAAAATAAAATAAACTAAAATATAATAAATAAAAACCTAAATAAATATAAAATAAACCTAAAATAAAATAACATAAAAAATAATTAAAAGCCTAAATGTAAAAAATAAACTAAAAAAAATAAAACCTAGAATAAATAAAAAATAAAACCTAAACCTTAAACTAAAAAAAAACCAAATATAAAATAAAAATAAAATAAACCTAAACCTAAACTAAAATAAATAAAACCTAAACCTAAAAAAAATAAAATAAAAGCCTAAACCTAAACCTAAAAATAAAAATAAAACCTAAACCTAAAAAAATTAACAAAAATTAAAAACTTAAAATAAAATAAACTAAGATAAAAAAAATAAACTAAATGAAATAAAATACAAATTAAACTTAAATAAAAATAAAATAAACTCAAATAAAGAAATAAGCTAAATAAACCTAAACTTAATGGTTTACATAATTTTAAAAAAATACATAAAACCTATACCCTAAACCCTAAACCCTAAATCCTAAATAATAAATCCTAAACCCTAAAAAACCCTAAACCCTAAACCATAAACCCTAAACCTTAAACCTTAAGCCCTAAACACTAAACTCTAAGCCCTAACCCTAACCCTAAACCTTGAACCATAAACCCTAAACCCTAAACCCTAAACCCTAAACCTTATACTATAAACTAACCCTAAACACTAAATGCTAAGTCCTAAAAACACTAAACTCTAAATCATAAACTAACCCTAAACCCTAAATCCTAAAACCCAAAACCCTAAAACTTTAAACCATAAACCATAAACCCTAAACCCTAAACCCTAAACCTAAAACCTAAAAAGCTAAACCTAAACTAAATATAACCTAAAAATAAAATAAATAAAAAAATCTAAACCTAATTAAAATAAAATAATAAAATAAAATAAAAACCTCCAAAAATAAAATGAAATAAATAATAAAAATAAATTAAAATAAAAACTAAACATAAAATAAAAATAAAATAAACCAAAAATAAAATAAAAACTAAATAAAAACCTAAACCTAAAAAAATAAACCTTAAAATAAAACTTAAAAATAAATAAAAAATAAAACCTAAACCTTAAAATAATAAAAATACCTAAACCTAAAATAAAATAAAAATAAATAAAATAAAATTAACCTAAATTTAATCTAAAATAAATAAAACCTAAACCTAATCCTAAAATTAGCTAAACCTAAATCTAAGCCTAAACTAAATAAAATAAAATAAACTAAAAATAAACCTAAACCTAAACTAAAAAATAAAACCTAAAAATAAACTTAAAAACTAAACCTAAAAAAATAAAATAAGAACCTAAACCTGAAACTAAAAATAAAAATAAAAATAAAACCTAAACCTAAGAAATAAAATTAAAATAAAGTGCAACTAAATAATAATCCTATAGCTAAAAATATACTAAAATAAAAAACCTAAACTAAAATAAATAATCCTAAAATAAATAAACTAAACTAAATAAAAATAAAAAATAAACCTAAACAAAAATAGAAAATAAAATAAATTAAAATAAATAAAAAATAAAATAATAAACTAAATAAACCTAAACGTACTTGTTTACTTCATTTTAAAAAAAAAAAACTATAAACCTTAAATCCTAAACCCTAAACCCTAAACCTACAACCCTAAACCCTAAAAACCTCTAAACCCTAATCCCTAACCCAAAACCCAAATCCCTAAAAGCGTAAACCCAAAAACCCTAAACCCTAAACCCTAAACCCTAAACCCTAAACGCTAAACCCCAAACTCTAAACCTAAACCTAAAGTAACTAAATAAATTGAAAAAATAAACCTAAACCTTAAAACCTAGTAAACCTAAACCTAAACCCTAAACCCCTACTTTACATGGATGAATAAGGAAGGGTTTATTTAAGATGGATTCTAATATGGGCAAGCCCCATAGTTAATTACATCCTAAAGAAGGTGAGTTCCTTAAGAATACTCTCGATTAAAGTAGGTAATTATTGTCTCCAAATATTTCAAAGATAGGACTATCAATAAATTGGCTATGTTTAGAAAATCAATCAGGATAGATAAAAAAGGAGACACTTATTATCAAAGCCAATGGGAGATGAATAGGGAATACTCATGATACTAGGAAAGCTAGTAAGCATTCCATCCTATCCTATGGTTAGACTTAATATGTTTGAAGTTGAGGAGAATTATATGTTTGAATTGGAATTTTATTAGAAAGCTAGGATTTATAATCTCACAACACAAGGTTGTGGAAATACCTAAGAGGCGAGAAATTATGCTTATAGCCCGAGGGTAAACAACAACCTTAGATCCTAAATCTAGTGAGCTTTTGCGAGGGCCAAAGCACCTCTTGAGCCTAAATGATATGATGGTTGATTCGATCTCTCACTTATGGAATTATGTCTTTATAAGATAGATTTCTAGTTCTGTGGTTTTGATTTGCTCTATGCTCATTTTTTATCTATGTCATCACTTGTGTCCTATAAAACTTGGTGTGTTACTTGGCTAATGAAATAAAAAAGAAGAACTATTGAATATGAATTTGTTCTTTATCAAAAAAAAAAAACCAAAAACCCATAACCCTCAAATAAAACCTGAACACTAAACCTAAAACCTAAACACTAAACCCTAAACCCTAAACCCTAAACCCTAAATACCCTAAACCCTAAACCCTAAAACCCTAAACCCTAAACCCTATGACCTAAACCCTACACTCTAAACCCAAAACCCTAAACCCTAAACCCGAAATAAACCCTAAACCCTAAACTAACCCTAAACCCTAAAAATCTAAAAACCTAAACCTAAATGAAATAAAACCTAAAAAATTAAAATAATAAAAAAACCTAAACCAAAATAAAATAAAATTATAAAATAAAATAAAAATATAAACTAAAACCTAAACCTAACCTAAAAAAGAAAATAAAATAAAAAAATAAAAATTAAACTAAAATAAAATAAATAAAAACTTAAACTAAACTAAAAAAATAAAAAACCTAAATAAAATAAAAACTAAACCTAAAATAAAAATAAAGTAAACCTAAAAAATATAATAAATACTAAATAAAAACCTAACCTAAATAATAAACCAAAAAATAAAACTTAAAAATAAATAAAAAATAAAACTTAATCCCTAAACCAAAATAAACCTAAACCAAAAATAGAAATAAAATAAACATAAACCTAAACTAAAATAAACTAAACCAAAACCAAAACCTAAACCTAAATAAAATAAAATAAAACTAAATATAAACCTAAACCTAAAAAAAATAAAAAAAAAATAGAACTAAAATATAAACATAAAAACCTAAACCTAAACCTAAAATAAAAATAAAACCTAAAAGTTTGAATAAAATAAAACTAAACTAAAAAAATAAACCTAAACCTAAACCTAAATGTAAACATAAATAAAAAAAACTTAAAGTAAAATAAATAAAATAAACTAAATAAACATAAACTGAGTTTACTTAATTTTTCCTAACCCTAAAACTAAACTCTAAACCCAAAAATTACAACCCTAAACCCTATGCCCTAAATCCTAAAACCCTAAAACCCTAAACGCTAAACTCTAAACCCTAAAAAACCCTAAATCATAAACCCTAAACTTCCCTTAAACCCAAACCTCTATCCCCCCCTTCTCTGAGCTTTCTCTCATTCTCTAGCAATTTTTGAATCCCTCTTGGTATTTCCGATTGGGATTTGGCTTTTTGCCTTGGTCTTAACTAATTAAAGGCTTGAATGGCATTTGTGTGATGCTTCATCATTGATCATGGTTGTGGTGAGTTATATTCCTGGCTCCACCTCAAATTATGGATGCTAGGCATCCAAAACTTTGGGCTCAGCCTGATGTCGCTTCTTCTACTAAATCTTTTAAGGAAGTGCCTCTCCCTATTAATTTGTTAATCTCATTTTGACATCTTTAGAGGTTTAGTGGTAATGTGCTCGATGTGGATGTTGTAGCAAAATAATTTGTATTTTCTCTTATCGATAAATTTATTTAGCATCATCCAAATTTGGATAAGATCCGCTCTTTTTTCCATAATCTCAAGCTTATGGGTGCTTTCTCCATTGGTCTTATTGACCCACGGCATATCCTGATTCAACTTTCTAATGATCTTGATTATTCACATGTTATTTTGCATCTTTCTTATTTCATCTTTAATTGTCAAATACATTTGTTGAAGTGGTCCCCCCTTTTTGACATTAAAGAAGAATCTCCTATTATCCCTGTGGGGTTATATCTTCCTAAAATGTGCATTCATTTTGTTACCCATCATGTGCTTTTTACTATCTATGCTTTATTTGGTCAGCCATTGCAACTCCACCGCTGAGCAATCTCACCTTATTGATCCTCATGGAATTAGACATAACTAAAAAATACCCTAAAAGTTTTGATTAGCTCAAGAATATGGGTATTCACAAAGGTTAAATTGGAGAACCTTCTAATTTTTTTGTTAACAATAAAATTCGGTTATGATAATTTGAAATGTTATATTCTCCATCCCCACTTAAAAAAATGAAATCCTCCTAAAGAGAATGTTGTTCGCCATAAGCCATCCCTACTTATGTTCAAAAAATCGCCTCAAATCCTATGAAGGCTATTAAGGTTGATTCCATTGGTTAATCCTATTGAACAAGTTTTGGCTCCTACTATTGATATAGATTCGATTGATTTTCAAAATGGGACGGTTGATTTACCTCTTTTTCTTTCTTTGAATTTGAATATTTCTAATGTGGAGAATAATAAATTTTTAAAGTTATTAGAAAATGATTCTATTTCCTCTGATTCTATTCCTGCATCTATGCCAGCTTTGATCGATGAAAAAGTTATTAATGAGGATTTAAATGATGTTGAGTGCTAAAACATTTTTGATTTGATTTAACAAATTGTGCTTTAAATGGTTCTAAATCATCATTCTCATTTCTAATCTTGATATTCATGTTAGTCCTACTATTCAACTTAATATGGATTTGGAAGAGGGTGAACTCCCCTCCAAACACTTGGAGAATTCTCCTAAATTTATGAGCAATGTTACTAAATCTTACTTGGATGATGACTCTAAGGGAAAAGAAAATGGCTTTCAGACTTGTCATGCTAGAAAGAAAAAGAAGTGTTAAAAATTACTTTCCCAAATTGTCCAAAAACACTAGATCTGCTGCGGCCTCTCAGTCCTCTCTTAATTAACCTTTGCTTAACCCCTTTTTATTTTACTTATGTTTAATTTTCTTATTTGGAATGTTAGGGATCGCACTCTATTAGTAATCATATTTAAAATCTTTATCATTCATAATATTTATTACCTTATTATTCTCTCTTATTCATGCTAATAAAATTAACCATGTTAGAATGATCGCCTTCAATATACTTTTCTATAATGTTAGTAATAAGATTTGGTTTTTTTGGATAATTTCATTGAGGTTTCTATTATTGATGATTTTCAACAAGTTGTCAATGCTCAAATTTCTTATGGTGACTATTGCATTTTGGTCTCTTCTATTTATACATCTTGTTATAGATCTAGTAGAAATCTTCTTTGGGACAATTTGAGGAATTTTGTTACCTCGGTCAAAAAATTGGTTCGTGGGTGGTGTTTTAACACTATTTTATTCTCTTCTAAACAAAGCGGTGGTTGCTCTCCCAATATTCATTTTATGGAAAACTTTTCCAACATGATCCTTGATTGTAATTTGATTGTAATTTAATTGAAATTAGCTTTAAGGGTTCTAGTTATACTTGGCAAAACACTATACTTTGGCAAAGGTTGGATCAGATTCTTTTTAATACTCATTGGTTTACTCAATGGCCTATTACTTTGTTGATGATTTAAGCATAACCTTGTCTGATCATGCTCTTCTTCTAGTTTCTATTAAAGATACTTCTAATAAATTACATAAATCTTCTCCTTCTAGATATCAGAACATGTGGATTCAGTATATTGATTTTTTTGATGTTGTGGCTAATAATTGGAAAGCCCCTTTACATCCTAATAATTCCATTATGGGGATGAATAGATTTTTGTTTAAACTTAAAAGACTTATACAAAATTGGGTTCATGGAACAAGCATTATTTTAAAAACCTTTTTGCTAATATTTTAAGATATGGAAAAATTAGTTTGTGATCTTGAAGTCTCTTTTATATCTGATCCTTCTAAGATTAAGCACTTGACTGATGTGAAGAAAGCTTGTTAACTTCTAAAATATAGAAGAGACTTACTTGCTCTAAAAAGCTGCTAGTAAGCATATTATGGATGGTGATAGGAATACTAGGTATTTCCATGCTTTAGTTAATAAAAAGAGAGCTTTAAATAATATTTAACAAATTAAAGATGACAATGGTGTTTAGATTATGGAGAAAAATGATATTAAGGAATTGATTATTAATTACTTTAAAAATATGCTTAATAAGAGTTTCTCTTATGAAGCTATTTTTAAATTGCATTTGATTCCTTGTATTATTACTAATGATGATAATGACTTGCTTACCATCGCCTAATGAAGATAAATTTTAAAGTCCTAAATAGTGAAATAGATTCTGCTGTCAAGGGTTTCACTACTCAATTTTTTTAAAAATGTTGATTTATCATTAAAAATGATTTGATTGAGGTAGTGGTTTATTTTTTTAATGGTAATCCTTTTCCTAGATATTTTTCTAGTACTTCTATTGTTCTCATACCTAAGAAAGATAATCCAAACTATTGGCATGATTTTAGACTTATTAGTCTTTGCACCTTTTTCAATAAGTTGATTTCCAAAATTCTAACCAATAGGCTTAGGCTTAGTCCTTTACTTAATAAAATTATCACTCTCAACCAAACTAGTTTTGTTAGAGGTAGATCTATTTCTAATAATATTTTACTAGCCCAAGAATTAATTCATGATATTGATGCCAATATTAGAGGTGGCAACATTCTTTTTAAATTAGATATTACCAAAGACTTTGATAACCTTTCTTGGGACTTTCTTTTCCATATTCTAAATTTATTTGGCATTTCTGATAAATTTATTTTTCTTATTAAAAATTGTATTAATAATTCTTGGTTTTTGATTTTGCTTAATGGGGAAGCCTTGGGTTTCTTTCCCTCTTCACAAGGCTTAAGACAAGGGGATCCATTATCTCCTGCTTTATTTATTATTGTTGTTGAGTACCTACCTAGGATCATCAATGATTTATTCTTTAACAATCCTAGTATGTACTACAGAACTCTTGGTGGTTTTCCTGTTTCCCATTTAAGCTTTGTAGATGATTTCATTATCTTTTGCAATGCTTTTATTCATCATATCAAGCATCTCAAGTATTTTATAAATAAATTTGGTAGAGAAAGTAGCCTTTTTATCAATGGTAATAAAAGCTATTTGATCACTTCCTCTCAAATCTCCAATAATAAAATCAATCAAGTTCTGCATATCACTAATTTTAAGCATCAACACTTACCTCTAAAGTACTTTGGTGCTCCTCTATTTAAAAGCCCAAAATGATCCCATCTCTTTGATGGGTTAATTAAAAATATTTTAAATAAAAATTCCATTTGGGATTCCATTTACTTTATTTTGGTGCCAGGCTCACCATTCTTAAATGTACTCTCAATTCAATGCCTTTTTATTTGATTCAAACTATTATCCCACTAATGCTACTCTCATCAGAATTGATAGCTTGCTTAATAAATTTTTTAGGGCTCCAATAACTCTACCAAAAGAATGCATTGGCATCTTGGCATAAATGTTGTGGTCCTTTGGGTGAAGGTGCTCAAAAAACCTATTCGTGAAGCTATCACCACTTTCACACATAAGCTCTGGTGGAATCTTAGAAAGCATGATAGCCTTTGGGCTAATTTTATGATGGAAAAATATTGCCAAGGTAAACACCCTCTTATCTGTGCTTAAAAAGTTGGTGACTCTCCAGTTTGGAAAAGGCTTTCCTCCATTAAATGGGTTGAATCCTTAATATCTTGCATTCAAGTACTTCTTTCTTCGCAAGACAACTAGATTGGCAACAACCCATTGACACCCTTTATCTACCCACTATACTTCATTATCAAAGTTAACACTTTTGGCTTAATAATAATGAAAGTAAACTTGAGAATTATATCCTTATTTCTCTTTTTGACAATTTTAGAAATATTCCCATTTCTTCTAACATACCTAATCAAATTCCTTTTAAGATTTCTTATAATGGTGATTTTGTTCTTAAAGAGGTTTGGAAGTTTATTATAGTTAAGAAGAACTCCTCCAATGTCTTTATTAAACTTTGGAACAATATCATTCTAATTTCCTATTCAGTTTTTTTCTTGGAGGATTTTGAATAACTTTATTCCTGTGGACTCTTTGCTCTCGACTAAAGGGTTATAGTTACCATTAAAATGCTATTATTGCTTTCCAAAATAAAATCATGTTTTGTTAATTTGGTGCTGTTTCTAAATTATTTTGGTATGATGATTTATTTAATACCAACTATTTTCATGGTTCTCTTTCTTTATATCAACTTCTTGAAGTTTGTTTCAAAAAAAATTATGAAAGGTCATATAAAAGTTTTAATTGTGATTACCCTTCTCGGTTCATCCGATGGATATAAATGATGCTAAATATCATACTCCTATGAACCACAAAAGGATTCTATAACTAAAAAAAATGCATATTTAATGTTAATCTTATTAGTAACATTCATTTTACTTAAATTTGTGGCTAAAAAATTGGGTATCATTTTGCTTAACTTGGACTTATATAAAGGTGCCGATTATCCATTGGATCAAACTAAAAATAACTTGATTAAAGTGAATACCGCGATGGTTCTCAGAAGCTTCCAATAAATATATATGGTGGTATCCTTAGGGATTCTAAAGGTACATTTTTTCTTTTGCCTATCCTCTCAAAGTGCTATTTTTGTTGAGCTTATTAGTAAAGCTATTGAAACTTGTTTGAATAGAGGTTTTCTCAACATCTGGATTGAAGTTGATTCTTTCTTGCTTCTATACATGCTTAATTCCAATAAAAATGGGAATCCTGAATTATTTTATCTCCTTAATCATACAAAAAAATCTTATTTCTCAAATTTGTTTTAAAATTTCCCAATCCTTCGTGAAGGTAATGCTTGCGCTAATTTCTTTGCTAATTTTGGTGCCAACTTAACTGAGTTCATTTTATTTGACAACCAAACAATGCCTAAACTATTAAGAGGTTTGGTTAATCTACATAATACTAGATTGCCTTATCTCAGATTATAATTTCTGCTTTTTCTTTTGTATTTTTTTATGAGCCTTTGTTTTTTTTCCTTTGTTAAACCCTCTTTGGTTGTTATTTGCTTATTTTCACTTTGAAGTTGGTTGTTACTTTTGACCTTTACTTTTGGGTTGCTTGTCAACTCCCTGGTGGTTATTATCATTTACCTTGATTTATTTTTTTGGCCTAGGCTACTCACTGTGTGGTTTTTACCATATTTTTCCTTGGCTATTTTGATAACCTCCTATTGGTTGTGGATGTTATTTTTCCTATGAGTTTGGCCTCATTTGCTAATTTCACTACTTGTTTTGGATCTGTGGTTTTGAATGGGTGGTTTTGTTTGTCTGGGACTCTGTAGTCCTGTTAGGTTATTAGCTAGTTGGTTATTTTGGCTATCTTTTCCTTTCTCTTTGGTGATATCCTGGGGACTATTGGTGATTTAGCTCGCTTCATTTTGAATGGTGGAGGTTTTGTTTGGCTTATTACTTTCTCCTTGTTGACTAGGCCTTGGTAGTCGCTTTGTTGATTATATTTTTTCTTTTGGTTTTGGTTTTGTCCTCCTCCATTTTAGCTTTCCTCTCTGGTGAGTGACTTTGGGTTTGCTATTGTTCTAGGTTGGCTAGTTGTGGGGTTGTTTTTCTTGGCTATCTTGGGTGATTTTCTGATTCATGGCCTTTACACTTGGGTTTTCTACGCTATGGTGGTTAAAGAGGCTATGTGGCTAGGATTGGTTAGTTCTCTATGGTGTTTTGCTAGTTTTTTTGCTTTTCCTCCGATGGGGATCTTTCCTTGTTGGTTACTAATCATGGTTGTTCGGTGGCCTTTATGGATGTTTTATTTAGCCGCTTTGGTGGGAGGACTTTAGTTATCCTTGAATCTTAGTTTACCTTTCTCTTTATTAGTTATTTTTCTTCTCCAATTTGTTGTAGCCTTTTGTCATGTTCCCTTGTCATCCTTCTAAATTGGGATTTTGATTTTGGTGGTTGGTATCGCCATTGGCTTTTTTGTGTGGGATCTTGGTTGTTATTTGTTCATGTTGGTGGTGGTTTTGGTGTTACTACTTGGTTCCATTAGCTTGGCCAATGATATTGTAATAACTTCGGTTGTTGGTTTATGTGATTTATTATGGGGTTTAGTTGGTGGGATGTTTGCTTAATGGCTAAGTTTGTTTTCTATTTATTTGCATGACTAGATCACTACTGCTTTGCCTGATGGATCGTATGTGGTGATGGCTATGATGTTATTCACCACCTCTCTTTGATTAAGCATTACATATGATTGTAACCCTTCTTATGAAGTTTGATGCTCATATGTATTATTGCCCCTAGATGATCTTAACAGTGAGCCTTTTCATTCTCGCCTCTCCTTTTGCCCTTTACCTTATCCTTTAGCTATGACTTTTCCTTGGTGTTTTTTCCGAATTCTTTCATAGGTTGAACTCATCAAAGGCCTGGTGTTATGTCATCCCTACTATTGTTGTTGTGGAGCTTGCTTATTTTACTTTCCTAAAAGAATCATGAACTGCTACTGACTCAACCTTTTTCTACTTTCATGCTTTGTTTTGTTTTACTCTATGTCATTTTACTCTCATGCTTTATAGTTGTTGTTTTTTCCCATTTGTTTTCTTTTCTTCTACTAATGTACTTAAATGGGGGTTTAGCTCTTTAGGTTTCTTGTAGCTCATGATGTAGAATTTATTTTACTTTACATTATATCTTTTTCCTTATGGAAATAAAATTTTTCAAAAAAAACCTTAAACCCTAAACACTAAACCCTAAACCCTAACCTTAACCCTAAACCAACCCTAAACCTACACCCTAAACTAAACCCTAAATCCTTAAACCTTAAACCCTAAACTTAAACCTAAATGCTAACCATAAACTAAACCTAAACTAACCCAAAACTTTAACCTAAACCCTAAATACTAAACCCTAAACCCTAAAGCCTAAACACTAAACCCTAAAATAACACTAAACCCAAAACCCTAAACCCTAAAATCTAAACTCTAAACCTTAAACCCTAACTCTAATGCTAAACCCTAAATGTTAAACCCTAAAACCCTAAACCCTAAACCCTAGACCCTAAATTAACCTTAAACCTTAAACCCCAAACCCTAAAAATCCTAAACCTTAAACCTTAAACCCTAAATCCTTAACCCTAAACCCTAAACCCTTAAAACTCTAAACCCTAAAGCCTAAACAATAAACCCTAAACTATAAACCCTAAACCCTAATCCTAAAAATAAAATAAACCTAAGAATAAGAAACATAAATAAAATAAAAGCTAAATGTAAAATAAAAATAAAATAAACCTAAAATAAAAATAAACCTAAACCTAAAAAATAAACATTAAAATAATAAAAAATAAAGCCTAAACCTTAAAACCTAATAAACCTAAAACTAAAATAAACCTTAATAATGGGCAAAACCATCACTGCAGGAACATCATCGTTAACCAGGATCAGTCTAGATCAAGTGGTGGAGGTGAATGCAAAGGCCGGTTATCGCAGTAGTGGTGGGGGATCTTGAGGTGCTTGTGGATATGGAGGTGGTGGTTGGAGCAGTGGTGGCTATAGAAGCAGGTTGAGCAACACCATGGGTGGTGTAAAGGAGAGATCGAGATATGATGGTGGATCCCGCCGAGAAGCTGTGGTGCTTCAAACCGGAGAAACTAAAGAATACTGATCTTTTATGGAACTGTGTCTTTATAGTAAAGATGATTCTAGTTATCTAGGGTTTTTGATTTGTTCTATGCGTGCTCATTTTTTATCAATGTCGTCACTTGTGTCTTTAAAAGCCTGAGGTGTTACTTGGTTGATGAAATCAAAAAGATGAAATATTGAATCAGAATTTATTGTCTATTAAAAAAAAACCCAAAACCTAAAACCCTAAAATAAAACCTAAACTAACCCTGAACCCTAAACCCTAAACCATCAACCTTAAACTTTAAACCCTAAACCCTAAAATAAAACCTAAACTAACCCTGAACCCTAAACCCTAAAACATCAACCTTAAACTTTAAACCCTAAACTCTAAACTATCCTAATTAACCTAACTAAACTCCTAAACCAAAACCCCAATAAAACTATAAACCTAAATCATAAACCTTTAACCTAAACTCCTAAATCATAAACCTAAACTTAACTAACCTAAACCTAAACTCAAACCTTAAACCTTAAACTAAACTATAAACTAAATTAACCCTAAACTAAAACTAAACCCTAAATAATCTAATTAAACTATCAACTAAAACCCTAAACCCTAAACCCTAAACTAAACTAAATCCAAAGAAAACCTAAAATTTAAAACTAAACTAAACCTAAATTATAACTAACTAAACTAAACCTAACACTATACCTAAACTAACTAACCTAAACCTAAACTAAACCTAAAATCCTAAACCTAAATATTAAATGCTAAACCTAAACTAACTTTTCACCCTAAAAACTAAAACCCTAAAACTCTAAACATTAAAGCCTAAACATTAAACCCTAAACCTAAACCTAAACCTTAAACCTAAACCCCTAAATCCTAAATAACTTTAAACCCTACAACCTAAAAAACCTAAACCTAATCTAAAATAAAAAATGTAAACCTAAATAAAATAAAATAATAAAATAAAATAAAAACCTAAACTAAAACCTAAACCTAACCCTAAAATTAAAATAAAATAAACTATAATAAAATAAATAAAAGCCTAAACTAAACTAAAATAATAAAATAAACATAAGAATAAAAAACCTAAATAAAATATAAACTAAATGTAAAATAAAAAATAATAATTAAAATAAATAATATAAAAAATTAAATAAAAGCTTAAACCTAAAAACTAACTAAATAAATAAAAATCTAAACCCAAAAGCCTAACAACAAACCTAAACCTAAACCTAAAAGAATGTAATCTTGATGGAACATCACCACAACCAAGCTCAGATCTAGCTGGAGGCAGAGGTGGCAAGGGTGGTGGGGATCTGAAGTTGCAGGATATGGACGGTGGTCGAGTAGTGGTTATGGAGATGAGAGGAACGACTGAGGATATAGCTGTGGTGGTGGCGGAGGGAGAGATCGGGGATATGATGGTGGATCCCACTACTTGAGAGGTCAGGGTGGTTTTGATGGGAACTAGAGAAACTGAAGAATGGTTGATTCAATTCGTTGCTTATGGAACTATGTCTTTATAGTAGAGATTGTTCTATTTATCTAGGGTTTTTTATTTCTGCATGCTCATTTTGATTTATGTCCACTTGTGTCATTGAAAACGGCATGTTCCATAGTTGGTGAAATTGAAAGAAGAAATGTTAAATTTGAATTTTTCTCTATTAAAAAAACCAAAAACCCTAAACCCTAAACTAAAACCTGAACCCTAAACATAAAACCTAAACCCTAAACCCTAAACCTTAAAATACTAAACCCTAAATCCTAAATCCTAAACCCTAAAACCTAAACCTTAAACACAAAAACCAAAACCCAAAACCTTAAAGGATAAACCCTAAACCCAAACCCCAACCTAATCCTAAACTCTAAACCTAAAACCTAAACCTTAAACTTAAACCCTAAATCCTAAACTAACCTACACTAAGTTGACCTAAACCATAAACTAAAACTTAAAACCCTAAACTAAAGCAAAACACTAAACCCTAAACTTAACCCTGCACTAAACCCTATAATCTTAAACCCTAAAACCTAATTAAATTATAAACCCTAAACCCTAAACCCTAAACCCAAAAAAACTAAAAAACCTAAACCTAAACTAAATAAACCTAAAATAAATAAAAATCCTAAACCAAAATAAAATAATAATATAAAATAAATAATATAAAATAAAACCTAAATAAACCAAAAAATAAAATAAAATAAAATAAACAAAATAAAATAAATAATAATAAAACTAAACTAAAAAATTAAAAGAAAACCCAAGAATAAAAAAACCTAAATAAAATAAAAACAAAATGTAAAATAAAAATAAAATAAACCTAAAAAACCCAAAATAAAATAAAATAAAAACTAAATAAAAACATAAACCTAAAAAATAAACCTAAAAATAGAACCTAAAAATAAATAAATAAAAAAACCTAAACCCTAAAACCTAATAAACCTAAACCTAAACCTAAACCCTAAGAATATTGAATGGCAAACATCACCAACCAACAGCTCGCCTAGATCTAGTGGAGGGAAAGGTGGAGGCTGCTATTGTAGTGGTGGTGGGGATCTGATGGATATGGAGGTGGTTAAAGCAGTGGTGGCATGGAAGGAGGAGCGACGGGCAGCCATGGGGTGAGGGAGAGATCTGGATATGATGGTGGATCCTGCTACGAGTCGGGTGGTTCATGGGAATTGAGAAATCAAGAACCATGATCAATATGCTTATGGAACTATCTTTATAATAGAGATGATTCTAGTTATCTGTGATTTTGATTTGATGCGTGCTCATTTTATATCTATGTCACGCTTGTGTTTGAAAACTTGGTTTACTGATGAAATCAAAAGAAGAAGAATCTAAATTTGTTCTTTGTTAAAAAAAATAAAAATTGAAAACCCTAAACAAAAACCTGAACCATAAACCTAAAATCTAAACACTAAACTCTAAACCCTAAACCCTAAACACTAAAAACCTAAACCCTAAACCCTAAAACATAAAACTTAAACCCTAAACCCTAAACCCTAAACCCTAAACCCTAAACCTTAAATCATAAACCCTTAACCCTAAACCCTAAACTAACCCTAGACTATAAACCCTAAACCTTAAACCCTATAAAGCCTAAACATAAACTAAAAACCTAAAAAAAAATAAATAAAACTTAAAATAAATTAAAATAAAAAAATAAAATAAAAACATAAACTAAAACCTAAACTTAAACCTAAACCTAAAAAGAAAATAAAAAAAATTAATACTAAAATAAAATAAAATAAATAAAAGCCTAAACTAAACTAAAAAGATTAAAACCTAAATAAAATAAAAACTAAATCTAAAATAAAATAAAATAAACCTAAAAAATAAAATAAAACTAAATAAAAAATAAACCAAAAAAATAAACCTAAAATAAATAAAAATAAAACCTAAACCCTAAACTAAAAAAAAACCTAAACCTAAATAAAAATAAAATAAACGAAACCAAACTAAAATAAACTAAATTAAAATAAGTAAAACCTAAACATAAACCTAAACCTAAACCTAAACTAAATAAAATAAAATAAATTAAAAATAAATAAAAACCTAAACTAAAAAATAAAAACTATAACCTAAACCTAAAAAAATAAAATAAAAACTAAACCTAAACCTAAAAATAAAAAATAAAACCTAAGCCTAAAAAATAAAACTAAATTAAATAAATAAACATAAACCTATACCTAAACCTAAAAAAAATAAACTAAAATAAAAAACCTAATCTAAAATAAATAAACCAAAATTAAATAAACTAAACTAAATAAAAAAATAAACCTAAATAAAAATAAAATATAAAATAAACTAAAGTAAATAAAAAATTAAACTAATAAATTATTTTACTTATTAAAAAAATAAAAATAAAATAAAAACAAAAAAACCTAAACCTAAAAAACTAAACCCCAAACCCTAAAACCCTAAACCTAAAACTTAAACCTAAACCTAAACCTAAACCTAAACCTAATCCTAAACAATTAACCATAAACCCTAAACCCATAACCTAAACCCTAAACCCTAAACCTAAACCTAAACCTAAAACTAAACCCTAAACCTAAAACTAAATCTTAAACCTAAAGACTAATAAACTTAAACCATAAAACCTAAACTAACCTAAACTCATAATCTAAACCTAAACCCTAAACCTAAAACCCTAAACACTAAAGCCTAAATAATAAATCCTAATCCCTAAATAAAACCCTAACCCTAAACACTAAACTAAACCCTAAACCCTAAACCCTAAACCCTAAAACCTAAACTTAAACCTAAACCCAAACCCTAAAACCTAAAAAACCTAAACTAAATAAAACTAATAAATAAAATAAATAAATAAACCTAAAGCTAAATAAAATAAGAAAATAAATATAAATAAAAACCTAAACTAAAGCATAAATCTAAACCTAAATATAAAATAAAATAAACTAAAATAAAATAAATAAAAACCTAAACTAAACTAAAAAGTAAAATAAACCTAAGAATAAAAAACTTAAATAAAATAAAAATAAAATATACTTAAATAAACCTAAAATAAAATAAAAAAAATGAAATAAAAATTAAACCTAAAAAATAAACCTAAAAAACCTAAAAATAAAAAATACAAAATAAAACCTAAACTGTAAAACCTAATAAACCTAAACCTAAGAATAAAACCTTGAAAGAACATCACTATCAACTAAAACCTAGATCAATAGGCAAAGGAAGAGGCAGATTATCCTAGTGGTGGTGGGGAAACTGATATGGAGGTAAAAGTAATTATGGAGGAGGAGCTGAGGTTACTAAGGTAGATGATGATGGATCACTGAGAGGCCTAATGGGAACTAGAAACTAAAGAATCGATATTGCTTATGGAACTGTCTTTATAATAGAAATTATCTAATTTTGATTTGCTCTATGCATGCTTATTTTATCTATGTCATATGTCTTAAATACTGGTGTTTACTTGATGAAATCAAAAAGAAGAAATATTGATTCTAATTTGTTCTTTATTAAAAAAAAAATAAAACCCTAAACCAAAACTAAAACTAAAACTTAAACCCTAATCCCTAAACCTAAACCTAAACCCTAAAAAAAACCCTAAACCCTAAACCTAAAAAAACCCTAAACCCTAAACCTACCCCTATACCCTAAACCCTATACCCTAAACTATAAACCCCTAACCCAAAACTAATACTAAATGCTAAACCCTAAACCCTAAACCCTAAAAGTTAAAAAAACCTAAACATAAACTAAAACCTAAAATAAAATAAATAAAAAACTAAATAAAAAAATTAAAAATAAAATAAAATAAAACATAAACTAAAGCCTAAACCAAAACCTAAACCTAAAAAAAAATAAAATAAAAAAATAAAACTAAATAAATAAAATAAAATAAATAAACCTAAACTAAACCAAAAAATAAAACCTAAATATAATAAAATAAAATAAACCTAAAATAAAATAAAATAAAAAACTAAATAAAATAACCTAAAATAAATAAAAATAAACTAAAAACTAAAAAACTTAACCAAAATAAAAAAAATAAGATAAAATAAACCTAATCTTAAAATAAACTAAATTAAATAAACCTAAACTAAACTAAAATAAAAAATAAATAAAAATAAACCTAAACCTAAAATAAAAAAACCTAAAACCTAACCCAAAAATTAAAAAATAAACCTAAACCTAATTATCAAAAAAAATAAATCTAACCTAAAAAAAAATAAAACTAAACTAAAAATAAACATAAACCTAACCTAAAAATAAACTAAAATAATAAACCTAATAAAATAAAAAATCAAAAAATAAAAAAGAACTTAAATCAAAATAAAAATAAACTAAACTAAAATAAAGAAAAAATAAACTAAAACTAACCAACCTTATTTAATTTTTTTAAAAAAAATTTACCCTAAACCATAAACCCTAAAAGCTCAAAACTAAACCTTAAACTAAAAAAATAAACCCTAAACCTAAACCCTAAACCTTAACCCTAACCCTAAAAACCCTAACCCTAAACTTAAAACCTAAAAAAACCTAAACCTAAATTAAATAAAACATAAAATAAAATACATAAATAAACTTAAATCTAAATAAAATAAAAATCTAAACCTAAACCTAAACCTTCAAATAAAAAAAATAATAAAAACTAAAATAAAATAAAATAAATAAAAACCTAATCTAAACTATAAAATAAAATAAATCTAAAAAAAACCAAAATAAAATAAACCTAATGTAAAATAAGAATAAAATAAACCAAAATAAAATAAAATAATAACTAAATAAAACTTAAACCTAAAAATAAACCAAATAAATAAAACCTAAATAAAATAAAAATAAAACCTAAACACTAAATTAAAAAAAAAATAAAAGCTAAAATAAATAAAATAAATAAACCTAAACGATACAAAATAAACTAAACCAAAATAAATAAAACCTAAACCTAAACCTAATAAAAAATAAAACCTAAACCTAAAAAAAATAAAATAAACTAAAAATAAAACTTAAACTAAACCTAAAAAAAAATAAACTAAAAGAAACCTAAAATATAAATAAACTAAACTAAATAAAAGTAAAAAAATATATCTAAATAAAATAAAAATAAAATAAACTAAATAAAAAGAAAAAATAAACTAAATTAATTAAAAACATAAACATAAATAAAATCAAAACTAAATAAACCTAAACCTAAACCAAATAAACCTAAAATAAAATAAACTAAAATAAACCCTAAACCTAAACCTAAAACTAAACCATAAAAATATAAACCTAAACACTAAACCTAAAAAATATAAACCTAAAATAAAATAAATTAAAATAAAATAAAAAACTAAACCTAAAATAAACAAAATAAACTTAAAAAAAAATAAATTAAACCTAAACCTAACTAAAAAAATAAACCTAAATTAAAATAAATAAATAAACCTAAACTAAACTAAATAAATAAAATAAACTAAAAGAAAATAAACCTAAACTAAAAAAATAAAACCAAAATAAACCTAAAATAAAAAATAAAAAACCTAAACCTAAAAAAAGAAAATAATAATAAAAAACCTAAAAAATAAAATAAAATAAAAAATAAAAACTAAACTAAAATAAAATAAATAAAAAATCTAAATTAAACTAAAAATAAATAAGCCTAAAATAAAAAACTAAATAAAATAAAAACTAAACCCTAATAAATTAAACCTAAAATAAAAAAAATGAAAACTAAACAAAAACCTAAACCTAAATAACCTAAAAATAAAATAAAATAAAAATAAACCCAAAACATAAAAAAAAAAAATAAAACTAAAATAATAATAATAAAAATTAACTTAAAAAAAAAAAATAAAATAAACTAAACTAAAATAAAAACCTAAAAACCAAAATATAAATAAACCTAAATCTAAACTAAATAAAATAAATAAAACCTAATCTAAACTATAAAATAAAATAAATCTAAAATAAAAAACCAAAATAAAATAAACCTTAATGTAAAATAAGAATAAAATAAACCTAAAATAAAATAAAATAATAACTAAATAAAAACTTAAACCTAAAAAATAAACCAACAAATAAAACCTAAATAGAAATAAAAAATAAAACCTAAACACTAAATTAAAAAAAACTAAAGCTAAAATAAATAAAATAAAATAAACCTAAATGTATACTAAAATAAACTAAACCAAAATAAATAAAACCTAAACCTAAACCTAGCAATAAAAAAAAAAATAAAACCTAAACCTAAAAAAGAAAATAAAATAAAACTAAAAAATAAATGATAAACTTAAACCTAAACCTAAACCTAAAAAATAAACTAAAAGAAAACCTAAAATAAATAAACTAAACTAAATAAAAGTAAAATATATCTAAATAAAAATAAAAAATAAAATAAACTAAAATAAAGAAAAAATAAACTAAATTAAAAACATAAACATCATATCACTTTTATTTTTTTTTTAAATCAAAACTTTAAATGCTAAACCCTAAACCCTAAACCCTAAAACAAACCAAAATCTAAACATTAAACTAAACCCTAAACCCTAAACCCTAAACCCTAACCTAACCAAAACTAACCATAAACCCTAAACACTAAACCCTAAAAAATATAAACCTAAAATAAAATTAAAATAAAATAAAAACTTAAACCTAAAAAAATAAACTTAAAATAAAACTTAAAATAAAAAATAAATTAAACCTAAACCTAACTAGAAAAAACCTAAACCTAAATTAAAATAAATTAAACCTAAACTCTAAACTAAATGAAATAAAATAAACTAAAAGTAAACCTAAACCTAAACTAAAAATAAAACCAAAAATAAACCTAAAATAAAACCAAAAACCTAAACCTAAAAAAGAAAAATAATCTAAACCTAAACCTAAAAAATAAAATAAAATAAAAATAAAAACTAAACTAAAATAAAATAAATAAAAACCTAAACTAAACTAAAAATAAAATAAGCCTAAAAATAAAAAACTAAATAAAATAAAAACTAAACCTATTATAAAAATAAATTAAACCTAAAATAAAATAAAATGAAAACTAAACAAAACCTAAACCTAATAAATAAATCTAAAAATAAAACCAAAAAATAAAAAAAAAAAATAAAATAAACCCAAAACATAAAAAAAAAATAAACTAAAATAATAATAATAAAATAAAAAATAAAATAAACTAAACTAAAATAAAAACCAATAAACCAAAATTAAACTAAACCTAAATCTAAACTTAAAATAAAATAAACTAAAATAAAACCTAAAAACTAAAATAAAACCTAAAAAAAAACCTAAACCTAAACCTAAAAATAAAAAATAAAACATAATCCTAAAAAATAAAATAAAAATAAAATTAAACTAAAAATATAAACATAAACCTAAACCTAAACCAAAAAAGGTAAACTAAAATAAAAAACATAAACTAAAATAAATAAACCTAAAATAAATAAACTAAACTAAATAAAAAAAAATAAACCAAAATAAAAATAAAAAATAAAATAAAATAAAATGAATAAAAAATAAACTAAATAAACCTAAACATACCATATAATTAAAAAACCTTAAACCCTAAATCCTAAACCGTAAACCCTAAAATTAACCTCAAAACCTAAACCCTAAATCCTAAATCTTAAACCCTAAACCTTAAATCCTAATTAAAAATAAAAATAAAAAACCCGAACCCTAAACACTAAACACTAAAACTTACCCTAAACCCTAAACCTCCAACCCTAAACCCTAAACCCTAAACCCTAAACCCTAAATCCTAAGCGATAAACCCATAACCCTAAACCCTAAAACACTAAACCCTGAATCCTAAACCCTAAACCCTAAACCCTAAACCTTGAACCATAAAACCTACAACCCTGAACCTTAAACCCTAAAAATCTAAATAACTAAACCTAAACTAAATAAAACATAAAATAAATTAAATAAATAAATGTAAACCTAAATATAATAAAATAATAAAATAAAATAAAAAGCTAAACTAAAACCTAAACCTAAACCTAAAAAATTAAATTAAATAAAATAAAACTAAAATAAAATAAATAAAAACTAAACTAAATTAAAAAATAAAATAAACCAAAAAAATAAAAAACCTAAATAAAATAAAACCTAAATGTAAAATAAAAATAAATGATACCTAAAATAAAAAAATAAGAACTAAATAAAACCTAAAAAAAATAAACCTAAAATAAAACCAAACCCTAAACTAAATAAAAAAATTCTAAACCTAAAATAAACTAAGTATAATAAACATAAACCTATACTAAAATAAAATAAACTAAACTAAAATAAATAAAACATAAAAGAAACTAAACCTAAACCCTAAACAAAATAAAATAAAATAAACTAAAAAATAAAACCTAAAAAAATAAAATAAAACCTAAAACCTAAACCTAAAAATAAAATAAAACTAAAACTAAACTAAAAAATAAACATAAACCTAAACCTTAACCCAAAAAATAAACTAAAATAAAATACTTAAACTAAAATAAATAAACCTAAAATAAATAAAATAAACTAAATAAAAATAAAACATAAACCTGAATAAAAAATAAAATAAACTAAAATAAATAAATAATAATAAACAAACTAAATAAAGCAAAACCTACTTTTTAAAAAAACCCCTAAACCCTAAACTAACACTAAACCATAAACCCTAAAACCAAAAACACTAAACTGAACTAAACCTGAACCTGAACTTGAACCTAAATCGAAACTAATTTAAATTGTTTGAGCATCTTCTCTCTCCTCCATTTTTTGGTTGCTCTAGCGAATTCTGATTCTTATGTGGAGGTGCGTCTCCTTTGTGGTTTTCCTATGTACCTTTCGGCTGGGATTCCATTTTGATGGCTTTGCTCAGCTTTCAGTTTCTCCTAGCATGTGTCATGGTTGACCATGGCTGTGATTTCTTCTTCCCCGTGGGGAAATTCTAAGATTTTGGTGGCTCTCATTAAATTTCTGACTCCTTGGGGGTCTCTAAATTAAATCCATTGCTGACTTTGAAATCTTTCAAGGATGTTCTTACAGGTAAGGCCAATTATGCTGGTGAGTCTCTCGAGCTTAACTCTACCTTCTTTTGGGGAGTACCCACGACATGTGTTCTGATTCCATTATGGAAAGGCTTATGAAACTTTTTGTATTCATGTTGGTGGGTAAATTTTCTTTGCGTTGTCCCACTTTGGAGAATATTTGATCATTTTTCCATTGCTTGAAATTCTCTAATATCTTTTTTATCGGATTGATTGATTCCCATCATGTCTTGATTCAACTTTCAAATGACATAGATTATTCCTGAGTTTTCTCTCGACGCTCATTTTTTGTTTTCATTTGTCAGATGTGATTGTTGAAATGGATGCCCCATTTTGATATTAAGAAGGAATATCTTATTGTTCTGGTTTGGATCTCTCTTCCCAAATTGTGTCCATTTCATTAATCATGAGTTTTTTTCCTATGGGTGGTGTTTGGTCATCCTCCTCAAGTTGATCGACCGCTTCTAATACCCGCCATCTATTGCTCGATTCGAGTTGGATATAACTAAAAAATTTCCAAATGAAATTTGGCTAGGATCATAAAAATATGGATATTTGCAAAAGTGGATTTTGAGTGAAATTTTCCTATTTTTTGTTCCCATTAAAATTCATGGTCATGGATTTTTTATATGGTTCATCCTCACCTTAAACCCATTCATAATGCTTGGATCCTAATCTTAAGGCACCCTCGATTAAACCATTTGTTAATAGATAACTCTTTACACGAAGGGGTCATTGCCTTGATCCTCCCACTACTTCTTCAGACAATGTTGTGGTTCTTAAGCACTTTTGGATGTTAGTCATGGTAATAAGGATGCATTACCTTGTAATGGGCCTATACATTTGAATCCCACAGATATTGGTAATAATATGGAAAATAATATGTTTTTGAAACTTATGGATGATGATTCTATCTCAAATGATTCCATTCCTACTTCTTTGCCACCTTTAATTGAAGAAAATGTGATCCTTGATGAGGACTTGAATGGTGAGAAAACTAAGGATAAAGTCTCTAATCTTGATTGGTCACTTATGCTTTAAATGGTTCTAATCCATCTCTTTCTTATTCATCTAATTTTAAACTAATTTCAAATCTGATACTTCAATGTAATAATGATTTGGAAGAAGGTGAAGTGGACTGCAATGATGGTTTAAATGTGCAACCTTATTCCAAACATACCCCTGTATAATCTCTATCGAAAGGTGAAATTGTGAATATGACTAATAAATTTCAAACAATTTTAAAACTCAAACTAACTCTACTAAAGTTATTAGATCGCTCTTACACAAAATAAATGGTTTCTTTCTTAATTTGGAATGTGAGAAGGACTGGTACCCTCTTTGTAAAAAATAGAATTGGAAATTTAGTTCGTTCTCATAACATTTCCTTTTTGGCTATTTTGGAATCCTTTATTCTTCCTTCTAACATTTATTTTGTTTTGAGAATGATTGGTTTTGCTAATTTTTTTTTGCTAACTAAAATTTGGATTTTTTTTGGAATAGCCCCTATGTTCTACAAGTTTTGGATGATTTATCCCAAGTTGTGAATGTTAAGATTACATTTGATAATTGGTGCTATTTTTGCACATTTGTATATGCTTCTTATAATAGAAATGGTAGACAGCTTCTTTGGAAGGATCTTATTAGTTTTTTTTCTTCTATTGATGCTTCATAGTTTGTGGGTGGGGACTTTAATACTATCTCTTCTTCCTCTAAATGGGTTGGTGCTAATGCTCCGAACTTATTTTTTATGAAATATTTTAATAACATGATCTTTGATTATCATCTTAGTCATATTGGATTTACTGGGTCTCAATTTACTTGGAATATTTATAGACTCTAGCAAAGGCTAGATCGGGTTCTACTTAATCATTTGTGGATTAATCTTCTCCCTAGTACTTTTGTGGAGCACTTAAGAAGAACCCTTTCAGACCATTCTCCCTTGCTTATCACTGTGAATTTTATTGCTAGTAAGTCCTCCTCCCCTATCCCTTTTCGCTTCCAAAATATGTGGCTCGTGGATGATAAATTTTTGGATGTTGTTGCTACTAAACCTCTTCATCTTAATGATTCTACTTTTGGGATGAGGAGATTGTGGTTCAAATTAAAAAGGCCTTACTTGGTGGAATTAGCATTATTTCAAGAACCTTTTATCAATATTAAAATATGGAGAATGAGGTTATAGTTTAGGAAGATGTTTAATGATCATTCTAAATTTCATTTTGGCTAAAGATAGATAGGTTAACATGTTTTCAAGATATGGAGGAGACCTATTGGCGAAAGCTTCTATGAAATGGATCTCGATGGTGATCTTAATACTTAATATTTTTTATGCCATGGTTAAAAAAAAGGCTATAAAATACATTCACAAAATGAAAATTAATGATGGAGTTTGGTATTTGGATAAAAGGAGCTTCTTGATTTTCTTTCTTTTATAAAGAGCTTCTAAATAAAATGTTACTTATTTGTTGAACCTCAAGTTATTCTTAATCTGATGATGATATGCTTTCTTTCTTCTTACCTAAGTCTGAAATTAGTGCTGTAGAGTATGAATAAAGACTTTGTGGCTAGTCCTTATGGTTATACTAACCTTTTTTTCCAAAAATGTTGGATTATCATTAAAGAGGACTTAGTTAAAGCTATTCTTGATTTCTTTAAGGATAGTGCCCTTCCCAAATATTTTGCTAGCACCTCCATTATTTTAATTCCTAAAAAGATCTATCTTGAAGTTTGGAATGATTTTAGAAGCCTTATGCTTTTTTTAATAAACATTATTTTTGGCTAAAAGCTTGAGTATCTTACTTCCTAAAATTATCTCCCCCAATCAAACTGGTTTTTTTAAATGGAGATCCATTTCTGATAATGTTTTTTTAGCCCAAGAGATGATCCATGATTTAAATGCCAATGTTCACGGTGGAAACCTATTTTTTAAGCTTGACATTTCCAAAGCTTATGGTAATATTGGTTAGGTTCTCCTATATAAAATGTTGGCTTTATTTGGATTCTCTAACCAATTTATTGTTTAATTAAGAATGGGATTGAGAATTCTTGGTTTTCTTTTCTCCTCAATGGTGAAGTGCATGGTTTCTTCTCTTCTTCTCATGGGCTAAGGCAAGGGGACCCTCTCTCTCTCCTGCCCTTTTCATTATTGCTGTGGAATATCTTTCTAGATATTTTCAACATATGTTTAGTAGAATGCCTAACATGTACTAGAGAACCATTTGTTGGTTTCCCATTTCTCACCTTAATTTTGTTGAAGATTTCATTATATTTTTCAATGCCTCTACTCTTTATATTAAAAAATTACGTAAGTTCTTAACTATTTTTGGTAAGGAGAGTGGCTTGAATATTAATCCTGATAAAAGTTGTTTTATTACTAGCTATTCTATTTCCTTATCTAAGATTAATGCTATCAAGAATATTAGGGTTTTCACATCAAATTCTCCCAATCAAGTATCTAGGGACTCCCTTATATAGAGGAACGAAAAGATCTTCTTTATTTGATGAACTTATTCATAAAATAAATAAGAAAACCTCCTCTTGGGAGTTTCATTTACTTTCCTTTGGTGCTAGACTTATCTTGATCAAAAGTACCCTTTGCTCTTTTCCTTTGTATCTCCTGTCTATTATTGTTCCTACCCGTTCTATTATTAAAAGGATCAATAGACTCTTTAATTAATTTTTTGGGGATCTAACTCTTCTATCAAGATTACATTACATTGGGCTAGTTGGCAAAACCATTGTGGTCCTAATAATGAAGGTGGTTTGGGTTACAAAACTTTAGAGGATTTTATCAACTATTTTTCCTATAAAATGTGGTGGAATTTTAGAAATAAATTCTGTATTATATTTATGCATGCTAAATATTGTTAGGGAAAACATCCCTTCATTTGTGCTTTCGAATCTAGGGATTCTCCTATGTGGAAAATACTTTGTAGTATCAAATGGAATGCTGATAACTTAATTTCTTGGGGTGTCAATTCTAGTTCCTCTTTCTTTTGGATAGATAATTAGGCGGAGGCTCTGATTCCCTCAATACAAGATGTGTTAATTACTCATAATAAGTGGGATTTGGATCAATTGAATATCCTTGTCTCTAATGTGATCATTGACAAAATCCTTAAAATTTGTCCTTTCCCTAATGAATGCAACCAAATTTGCTTCAATAATTCTTCTTCTAGAGATTTTATTTTAAAGGATGTTTGGCATTTCATCATATTTAAATATCAAGAGTCCTTGATTTTTATTGAAATATGGAATATTATTGTCCCTACTTTGTTAACTTTTGCATTAGAAGCATTATATCTGTGGATGCTACTCTTACGAAATAGGTTTCCATTCTCAAAATGTTGCTATCACATTGAAAGTGTGGATCATGATTTTGTGAATGGCCCTATTTTAAAATGTGGTATGATAATATTTTATTCCATTTTAATGGATCATTTTCTATTATGCAACTTCTTGAAGCATGTTTCTCCCATACTTCTAAGGGCCATGTTAAAATTATTTTAGCTATTACTATTCTTTGGTATATTTGGATGGATAGAAATGATGCTAAGCATCATAATATTCTTATGAATTATCATTGTATTATTGCTAGAGCCAAATATAAAATTTTGTCACTTTTCAAAGCTAATCCTCTTACTCACTATAGTTTTAAAGGGTGCAAGTCTTTGAATTTTGGGATTATCCTTCCCAAATGTCTCTCCTACCAAAAATTATATACTAGATTAAAAATTATACATTAATTAATTTTATAATTATTGGTTATTTGGGATTTTGAGAGATCATAGTGGCAAGGTTATCTCTACTTTTGTTGCCCCTTTAGAGCCTTGTTATGTGTTATTTCTTGAGGTCAAAGGCTTTCATCATGGCATTTCAATTTGTTTACAATAAGTTTTTCATAACATCTGGTTGAAGTTGATGCTCTCCTTTTAGATTTACTCAAATCTGATGCTCATGGTAATGCTGAAGTGTATTATTTACTTAATCATAAGGCTTCTTGCTAACTAGATTTTCAAATTTCTTATATTTATAGGAAAGCCAACTCTTGTGCTGACTTTCTTGCCAATTTGGGAGCCAAGTCTTCTTCTTTGCATATGTTTTCTAATGATGACATCCCTTTCCTATTAAGGGGTCTTGTGAATCTTGATAAAATTGGTTTGCCTTATGTTAGAAGCTTTTAGCCTTTTTTCCTCCTGTGGGGCTTTGGCTTTCCCCTTGTTATTATTTTTGAATATTTCTATTTTATCTTCTATTGATTTGGTCTTGATTTTTTTCTTTTCATCAACCTACTTTTATTTTCCAATTTTATTTCTTCCCATTCTTTGGATGGGTTGTGGTTGTCTTTCAATTTTTATTTTGCTTTTTTTTATAGTTTGTTTTCTCTCCCAATCTGGTAGAGGTGTTTACAGCAGGTGGAGGCTATTGGGTTTTGCTTGTCTTTTGGTTGGTGTGGTTTTCTTTATTTTTTCATTCTCTCTGTAGCCTTTTTAATTTGCTCTGGATTTTATGGTTGGTTGTTTGCTGGTATTGCTTGGTTGTAGGGTTTTTCCCTTTCTATGTGTTGCTCATGCTATTTTTATGACCTTCCGGCTGTGGCTGGCTATTTTGTCACCTTATTTTTTGCTGAACAGGAGAACTATTTTCTTGCTGCTATCTATCTTTTCTTTAGTGTTGTTCTAGATGAGTGTAAGCTTAGATGCTTTTGGATTACTATATCCTCTGAATATTGGGCATGCCTTCTATAATACTGAGGTTCTATTTTTAATTTGTGTTATGAACTGGAAGGCTGCAACGTACTGGTTGGATGTTTTTCAAAATTTACTGACGATGACTCTGTTAGGGTTCTTATTTGCGGCTGTCTTTGGCTATTGGATGATTAGTAATCCCAAAGGGCTCTTGCTTTTTATATTTTTGGCTGATGTATATAGCTGTTTAAATTGGATTCTCCTGACCTTGGATTTAAATTGGTGGTTACTGTCTACGGCTTTCCTTTGGGATTTGTTCAATTTTTGTGACTAGATGACTCTTTCTATCTTTCATCATGATGGTTGTAAGTCTATTGATTTAAATCCTTGGCAGTCTTGGTGGCTTGCAGGGTGGACTACCTTGCTGGTTGCTTGGATTGGGTGCTCTAACTGGCTAGATTGGTCAAAAGAGTATTTACTTTGTTATAATTTTCCTGATCTTTTTGAGTTTATATTTGGAACCAGCTACTTACTTTCCCATTCTTGTCTTCTAGTTTCTACCTACTAGGATTTACATTTTTGGATTGTGGATGAACCTCTTCCCTTTCCTGTTTTGATGGTTCCTTGCTTACATTCTTGATGTTAGCTTTTTCTTGTTCCTCTGGATAGTATTGTTTTTGGTTATTTGCATGTTCGTTTAATGAATGACCTTATCAATATGGTCCTCTTTTTTCCTTTGTTTGGTCTCTATTTATTCCTTTTTCCCATATTGTGAGGTTTGCTCCTAGCAACTGTGTTAGCAATTGTTAGTGGTGGCTTTGTTGGTGCTCCCTCTAGTCTAATGCTTTCTTGATGGGTTACCTCCTTATCTACTTTGCTGAGTTAAATATATCTAACCTTAACCCTAACCCTAAACCCTAAACACTAAACCTTAAACTCTAACCCTAAAAAACCCAAAACCAAAACCAAACCCCTAAACACTAAATCCTAAACTCTAAACTAAACCCTAAAATTAACTAAACCCTAAATCTAAAACTTGATACCCTAAAAAACCTAAACCCTAAACCTAAAAAGTAACTAAAAAGTTAAAAGATATATACTAATATATAAAACCTAATAAATCTAAACCTAAGAATGGGAAGCACCTTTGAACATCATCATCAACCATCAGTCTAAATCTTAGTCTGCGCATGGGATCAAGAGGTGCTAGTGGATATGGAGGTGGTGGTCAGAGTAGTGGTGGTTATGAAGGCGAGAGGAACGATGAAGGTAACACCCATGGTGGTGGCAGAGGGAGAGATCGGGGATATGATGGTGGATCCCACTACTCGAGAGGTCAGGGTGGTTCTGATGGTAACTGGAGAAATGGAAGAGCGATCCGCTTATGGAACTATGTCTTTATAGACCTGGGTTTTTTGTGCTCATTTTTATATTCTTTATCTAGTCTTGAAACTCTAAACCCTAAACCCTAAACCCTATAACCATAAACCCTAAACCCTAAACCCTAAACCCTAAAATTTAAATCCTAAACCCTAAACCCAAAAAGATCCCTAAACCCTAAATCCTAAACCTAGCTAAATCCCAAACTAAATAAACCTAAAAGAAAACCCAAACCTAAATAAAACCTCACTAAACTAAAACTTGAACCCTAGATCAAAAACCTAAACACAAAACCCTAAACCCTAAAAAATTGTAAACCCTAAACCCTAAATCCTAAATAAAAAATAAAAAAAAAACACAAACCCTAAGCCCTAAACTCCCCAAACCCTAAAGAAAACATAAACCAAACCCTAGTAAACTCTCCAGGCCTAAAAACTGACCATATACCCTAAACCTGCAACCCTGGGCCACCCTAAACTAAACCTAAATTCTTCATAACCTAAATAAAACCTAAAATAAGATAAATAAAGAAACCTAAACCTAAATATAATAAAATAAAACTCTACAGCTTAAACTTAAAAATAAAAATAAAATAAAAAATAAAACTAAACTAAAATAAATTAAATAAAACCTAAACTAAACTAAAAAAATAAAATATAAAATAAACTTAAGCCTAAACTTAAATAAATAAAACTTAAAATTAAATAAAATGTAAACCTAAAATAAACTTATAAATTAATAAAACCCTAAACCCTAAAATAAAACAATCTAAACCTAAAATAAAAATAAAACCTATACCTAAACTAAAATAAATAAAACCTAAGCCAATTTAAAGCAAACTAAACTAAACTAAACTAAATAAATAAAATAAACTAAAATAAACATAAACCTAAATTGAAAATAAAATAAAATAAAATGTAACCTAAAAAAATAAAATAAAACCTAAACCTAAACCTAAAATAATAAATAAAACCACCAAAAAAAAATTAAAAATAAAACTAAACTAAAAATGAACATAAACCTAAACCTAAACTTAAAATAAACTAAAATAAAACCTAAACTAAAATAAATAAACCTAAAATAAATAACTAAACTAAATAAAATAAAAAATAAACCAAAATAAA
Source organism: Cymbidium sinense (assembly GCA_021442155.1). Lineage (NCBI taxonomy): Eukaryota > Viridiplantae > Streptophyta > Magnoliopsida > Asparagales > Orchidaceae > Cymbidium > Cymbidium sinense. Next base: position 186,244,506 of record CM038215.1, read on the forward strand.
ATAAAATAAATTAAACTTAAATAAATAAAATAAATCTAATCTGGGTTTCTTACATTAAACCACCTAAACCTAAACCCTAAACCCATAAACCCTAAACCCTAACCTAAACCAAAACATAAACACCCAAAACCAAAACCTAAACCATAAACCCTAAACCCTAAACCTACAACCCTAAACCCTAAGCCCCAAACCATAAATGCTAAACCTTAAAACCCTAAACCCAAACTTTAAAAGCATAAACTTTAAAGCATATAAACCCTAAACATTAAACCTCTGCTACCTAAACCCAAAACCCTATAAATAAATCTAAACCTCAAACCTTAAACCTAAACCTAAAGTAACTAAATAAATTAAAAAATAAACCTAAACCATAAAACCTAATAACCCTAAACCAAAACCTAACAATGAGAAGAACCTGCGGAACATCACCATCAACCATCAGTCCTCAATGGAGGCTTAGATCGGTGGTAACATAGTGATGATGGGGGATCTAGAGGAGCTGATGGATATGGAGGTGGTGGTCAGAGCAGTTGTGGTTATGGATGTGAGAGGAGCGACAGAGGTTACAACCATGGTGGTGGTCGAGGGAGAGATCGGGGATATGATGGTGGATCCGCTACTCGAGCGTGGTTCTTGGGAACAAAACAAAATCCGATCTGCACTTATGGTGTCTTTATAGTAGAGATGGTTATAATTATCTAGGGTTTTTGATTTGTTCCATGCATGCTCATTTTTTATCTATGCCATCACTTGTGTCTAAAAAACTTGGTGTGTTAGTTGATGAAATTAAAAAAAAGAAATGTTGAATATGAATTTATTCTCTGTTAAAAAAAACCAAAAACCCTAAAGAATAAACTAAAACTTGAACTCACTAAACCTAAACCTAAAAAAACTAAAACCAAAACCTAAACCCATCTAACCCTAAACCCAAACTCTAAACCTCCCAACCCAAACCCTAAACTCTAATCTTTAAACCCTCAACCCTAAACCCCCATCTAAAATCCTAAACCTAAACTAAATAAAATATAAAAAATATAAATAAAAAGCCTAAACTAAAATATAATAAAATAAAAACTTAAAATAAAACCTAAACCTAAACTTAAACATAAACTTAAACCTAAAATGAAAATAAAATAAAAAATAAAAACTAAACTAGAAAAAAATAAAAATAACCTAAACTGAATTAAAAACTTGAATAAAATAAAAACTAATCATAAAATAAAATAAAATAAACATAAAAATAAAATAAAATAAAACTAAATAACTTAAGAATAAACCTAAAAACCTAAAATAAATAAACAATAAACCTAATCCCTAACCTAAATAAAATGCCTAAACCTAAAATAAAATAAAATAAATCTATAAACTAAAATAAACTAAACTAAATTAAAACATAAACCTAAACCTAAACCCTAAATAAAATAAATAAAATTAACCTAAACCACGGAACTAAAATTAAAACCTAAAAAACCTAAAATAAAAATTAAAACCTAAACCTAAAAATAATATAAAATCTAAACTAAACCTATAATAGAAATAAAACCTACCTTAAAAATAAATTAAAATAAAACTAAACAAAAGAAACCTAAACTCTAAATCTAAAATACACTAAAATAAAGCATAAAATAAATAAACCTATAATAAAATAAACTAAATAAAATAAACCTAAATAAAATAAAATAAAGTAAACTAAAATAAATGAAATAAACTAGATAAACTAAATAAAGCTAAAGCTTGGGTTTTATATAAAGAATAAAAAATAAAATAAAAAAACCTCAACCTTAAACCCTAAAGCCACACCCCCCCTAAACCCCTAAACCACACCCTAAACCCTAAACCCTAAACTATAAGCCAAACTACAACCCAAACCTTAAATTCTAAACTTAAACCTCCCCCCTAAACCCTAACCCAAAAAACTTCTAAACCTTAACCCCAGAATGGGCATAACTTGACAGCGAACATCGTCTAGGCACCGGTCTAGATCTAGCAATGTAGGCGAAGGCGACGATAGTGCTTATCATAGTGGTGGTGGGGGATCTTGAGGTGCTAGTGGATATGGAGGTGGTGGTGTGGATGGAGGCAGGGAGGCGATGGAAGTTACTATCGTGGTGGTGGCGGGAGAGATCGGGATATCATGGTGGATCCGTTACTTGAGAAGCGAGGTTTCTAATGGGAACTAGAAAAACCAAGAGATCAATGTGATCCTTATGGTTATGTCTTTATTATAGAGAGTTCTACTTATCTAGGATTTTGATTTGCTCTATGGGTGCTCATTTTTTATCTATATCATTGCTTGTGTCCTAAAAAACTTGGGGTGCTACTTGGTTGAAGAAATCGAAAAGTAGAATTATTGAATTTGAATTTATTTTCTGTTAAAAAAATCTTAAACCATAAACTAAAACTTAAAACTTAAACTTAAACCTAAAACCATAAACCCAAATCCCTAAACCCCAAACTCTAAACCTTAAACACTAAACTAACCTTAAACCCTAAACCCTAAATATCTAAAAACCTAAATCTAAACTAAATAAAACCTAAAAATAAAATAAATAAACAACCTAAACCAAATTAAAATTTAAAAATTAAATAAAATAAAAACATAAACTAAAATTGAAACCTAAACCTAAACCTAAAAGAAAATAAAATAAAATAAACTAAATTAAAATAAAATAAGTAAAACCTAAACTAAACTAAAAATAAAAAACTAAATAAAAGAAAAGTTAAACCTAACATAAAATAAATAAAATAAAAAAAATAAAACCTAAAACTAAAAATAAACCTAAAATAAATAAATAAAACCATAAAAAAAAACCTAAGCTAAAATAAAAAAATAAATTAAATAAAAATAAACATAACCCTAAACTATAAAACTAAACTAAAATAAATAAAAAACTTAAACCTTAAATTAAATAAATAAAATAAAATAAACTAAAATAAATCTAAACCTAAAATAATAAAATAAAACTAAACCTAAAATAAATAAACCTAAACTATATAAAATAACTAAACCTAAACCTAAAAAAAACCTAAACTAAAATAAATAAACTAAACTAAATAAAAATAAAAAATAGAATAAACTCAAATAAATAGAAAATAAACTAAATAACCCTAAACCTACTAGTTTAGTTAATTAAAAAAAAACTTAAACCCAAAAACCTAAACCCTAAATTTTAAATCCTAAATTAAACTTTAACCCTAAACCTACTAAACCTAAACCACAAACTCTAAACCCTAAACTGACTCTAAACTCTAAACCTTCAACCCTAAACCCTAAAACTTACAACTATAAATCTTAAACCCCAAACTCTAAACCCTAAACTAACCCTAAGTTTACCCTAAACCCCAAGAATGGGAAGAACCTTAACGGTAGGAACATCACTATCAACTAAGCTCAATCTAGATCTGACAGTGGAGACGAAGGTGGTGGTAGCTATTATCGTAATGATGGTGGGGGATATGAGGTGCTGGTGGTATGGAGGTGGTGGTTGGAGCAGTGGTGGTTATGGAGGTGGAAGGAGTGATGAAGGTTACAGACGTGGTGGTGACGGAGGGAGAGATCGAGGATATGATGTAGGATTCCACAATGAAAGCGGGGTGGTTCTAATGAGCTGGAAAGCGAAGAACAGTGATCGATTTGCTTCTTATGGAATAGTGTCTTTATAGTAAAGATGGTTCTACTTATCTAGGGTTTGATTTTTTCTCTATGGGTGCTCATTTTTTTTTCTATGTCATTGCTTGTGTCCTAGAAAACTTGGTGTGCTACTTGGTTGATGAAATCAAAAAGAAGAAATGTTGAATATGAATTTACCCTGTATTTAAAAAAACCTTAAACCCTAAACCATAAACTAAAACTTAAACCCTAAACCTAAAACCTAAACCTTAAACCTTAAACCCTAAACCCTAAACACCCTAAAGCTTAAAGCTTAAATCCTAAACCCTAAACCCTAAACCCTAAAACCATAAAACCTAAACCCTAAAACATACAACCCTAAACCCTAAGCCATAAACCCAAAACCCTAAACCATAAACCATAAACCTTAAAATAAACTTTAACCATAACCCTAAACCCTAAACCTTAAACCCTAAACCTTAAATAAAGATGTCATTAGGAGTAGATATAAAGAATGACCTAATCCTACATAGTTATGGTAGCTAAAGAATATGTATTCAAGAGACTTTCCCATGATTATTAGAGATTTGAATACCCTAAACTGTAACCTTAAATCATATTATGATACCACATATTATAGTATAATGTAGCATCATAAATTTAAGCATGTATTGATGTATTTTTGGATGTTATAAAATGTTTTGAAATGTTTTAGTATGTTATGGTATTGTGCCCTATAGTCTATATTAATATAAATCTTAAAAAATTAATTTAATATATCAGATGACAAAATTTGTTAAATTTAAAGTGGGAATTAGGTTGTAGTTCCAAAATTATGCGTCACTTGAATTAAGATTTTATGTTCAAAATAAATATTATATGTTGTATATAACATCATATATCATAACATATTATTCTCATATTTTAAATTCTTTTAGTATTTTATAATAATCGATTACTACCTAGCATTATTTATAAAAATGTTGATTTAGACTTTAAAATGGTGGAATTTGGCCAAATTCATAATAGGTAGAGCATGGAATCATAATATATTATTTAAATTTAAAATATGTAAGTGATATATATATACTTTTTTATTATTTACTAATTTTATGATTTTTTATCTTAAGAAATCACTTGTGATGTGATATGCAATATAATATAACATAATATGTTATATTGTATTATATTATAATATAGAATCATGCATAATAACATATGCATTGTATTACTACTTGTGTTTAGCATATTTAGTTTATTATAGTATGATGTAGTAGAGTTTGTCTATCTTGATTTATAGTGAGATGATGGGATTTGGCCAAATTTAGGGTAAGCTTTAGGGAACATCATTGGGGTGTGCTATGGTGTGTCATTTAATCAAAAGAATGGAATTTTGCATCCAAAAGAAATGTTCAATTTTCAACCAAAATTTCTAATTTTTTTTGTTTAAACTGATTCATTTTAAGGTGTAATGTAGGATAATATGTTATATGAAATCATATTAATATATAATGTACATAACAATATACCTTCATATATATATGAATGTGGTGTGTTACTAAATGTTATTGTACTTTTTAGTATGTTTTACTTTTGTTACAATACATTGGGTTAAAACTCACAAAAATGTTAATTTGAAAGTTGACATGGAAGAATTTGGCCAAATTCATGTCACCACCAAACTATGCTATTTTGTAGCATTTCAAATAGAAAAAATAATTTTACATCTAAAATGAACATTAATCATTTTGAGAAAATTTTATTATTTGTTAATGTTAAGTGATTCTCTAGGTGTAATGTTAGACAATATATTATATTATGGCAAATTATAATATAACATCATATGTTATAATATAATATAGTGTGTTAATTTACACTATAATATGTTTAGCATGATATTGTATAGTTAGTTTGAGCTTGTACCATCATAAAATGTTGATTACAATGTTAAGATGATGTAATTTGAACAAATACATTGTTCAGATTTTAGTTGAAGTATTAAAGGTGTGTATAAGAGAATAAATAAGATTTAATGAGAATTTCATGTTAAGGACATGGAGGGAGATCCTGTAGGGGATCAGACATGCATTGGGCATGACATGTGAGGGGTCTACGTTAAGGGCATAGAAGAAGAAAATCTACTAGGGATAAGGTTTGAATTCGATTTGATCATATGATTTATGGAAAGAAGATCCACTGGGGATAAGAATCTATAATCCTCTAGGGATTAAGATTGAATTGACTTTAATTTGTTTTATTTTAATTGATGTTGAGCCAAATCAGCTAGAGATATGGGCTTGAGTCTACTGGGGATCTAGTATATGAACCTTCCCCTAGGGAAGTAGGTTCAGACTATCCACTAGGGATTGAGATTTGAGTTTGACTTCATATATTTGATTGGGGATGTATCCACTTGGGATAAGAGTTTGGTTGGATTTCTTTGATTTACACTCTACTAGGGGAGTTGGTTTAATTTGGCTATACTAGGGATGTTAGTTTTGAATTTGATTTGTTTGCTTGACTTGTTTATATATGATTTGGGGCTCCACTAGGAAGAAGGGTGTGATTTAGCTCCACTAGGAAAAGTTAGTTTGGGTTTAATTTAATCTGAGTTAATGTATGGACATTGTCAGTGTATGATGTACCCACTGAGAAAGGCTATATCAACCTTGACCTACCTCAGGTTTACAAATCAAGGGATAGTCTACCATGGGTAGACCTAACCCAAGGGTTGCCAACTATGCTAAGAAGAAAAGGACTTACATCTTCTAAAGTGAGGAACAACCACTGGGGTGACTTGTTGGATGCATAACAAATTGAACCTGACATAGGGCAACTACTGAGTGAATGTCTTTGGGGACTTATGTCAACTCAAAACTAGTTCGGATTAATTTTATCTTAATTTCATGTGATTTGATATGGTTTATTTGGCTTAGTTTGATTTCAAATTATGGGCATATCCACAGGAGATGTGAGCTTCATCAAATTTGATAGATTTAATTTATGGACCATGTCGGTGTGCGATGGACCCACTGAGAAGGGGTTATATTGAACTTGCCTTATCTTAGATTTACAAATCCAAAGGAATAGTTTATTAGCCACGAGGTAGAGCTAGCCAACCTAAGGGATTGCCTTTCGGTGTGCAATGGTTGTCTTAGAAAAAAGGCATAGCAGACTTACATCTTCTAAAGCAGAGAATAACCGCTGGGTGACTTGTTGGTAGCACAAAAAATCAAACTTGACTTAAGGGCGACTACTGAGTGAATGCCACTGGGGACTTATATCAACACAAGAGTAATCAGGTGATTCTTATAGAGAGTTTTGCTAGCACTTCCCTAAAGATATGATAATAGGTGTCCTCTTAATCCAAAAGTGAATATATATTTTGTTTATATGTTTGTGTGGACCCAGTTGGTGTGCGAGGGACCACATTGAAAGGGGCTATGTTAGCCTTAACCTGTCTCAAATTTACTGGACCAAAGAAGAATCTACACATCCACATGATGGATTCTCCAACCACAAGGGTGGTTATTAGGAATGGGGAACTGTCCAATCCGATAGTAACCCTATAGTGTCTAAATGGGGTCTCAAAGGATGTGATCCAAATATAATGCCCATAGGGGAGGTCCTGTTAGGGGCATTATCCCGAGCTTTGGAAAAGAAAGCCTATAGGTGTATGGTGGCCAACACAAGAAGAAAGCATAGTAGACTTACATGAGTGGTGTATCATAAGGTGCGAGAACCAAACAACCTAAGGTGTATCCATCAGCATGAGTGGTGTATCCGTCAACATAGTGAGAACCAACCAAAGGGGCTCATCGGAGTGCAACGATCAATTTGCAAAGAAAGTATGTAGGTTTACAACTTTCCAAGAGAAATTGATCATAGGGATAGTCTGTCATTATTGGGATAGATTTTATCTAACCTTAGAGACCCAAGGAAAGGACCTAGGACTTAAAGTAGTCATGAGGGAAGGAGCCACTAGGGGACTTATCCTAAACCTCAAATATATTCGACTTAGTCAATGCATGAAGGCTAATCCAAGAAGAAAACATAGTAGACTCACATCCTCTTAAATGAAGCCAACATGAGGTACCTTACCGACCATATAGTAAGGCTTACCAAACACAAAATGCGCTCGTTGGTGTGTAGAGGCCAAACAAGGAATGTAAGCATAGCATACTTACATCCTCTGAAGCAAGAAGACCACTGGGGGTGACACACTACTTGGGTAGCACATTAGCCAGACCTAGAGTAGATACTGAGTGATTGCTGCTAGGGGTGTTATCTTAACTCAGATTAACCCGAGATAAAAGATATGTGTTTGTTTTATATATTTGTGTGTAGTTTATGTTTGTGTTGTGTCGATGAAGGGTAGGATGCCACTCGGGTTCCTTACAACTACCCTAAACATATTGTGGTGGATTCACAAACAAGAATTCTTTCAACATGGAAGAGATTGAATTCAAAATGGAATTTTCATTGATGATAATGGTATTGAAACATGATTTATAATATTAATTTAAGTAGAGCCCATTGATTGGAAGAATTGGGTGCTCTACCTTATGACTAATAAGCTGATAAGATCCTCCTTGGTATGCCTTCTCTATGGCAAAAGGGTCTTCCCAAGTGGGTTCAAACTTACCTCCCATCTTACGACGGATAACAATCAGTCTCCTTAAAACTAAAATAAGCTCTCCTACTTGAAAAGCTCTAGGCAGACCAACTTGTTATGAGCTTGAATCATTTTAGCTTTATAAAACTTGAGGTTTTGGCATGCGCTCAAGCGTCTCTCCATCAATCCTTCGAGCTCTTCTAACTGCAACTTGGCTTTCTTCTCTGTTGTGATATGGCTACACATAACTATCCTTGGTGATGGGAGTTAGAATTCTAATGGTAGAATGGCTTTGGGTCCATACACTAAGAAGAAAGTAGTAGACTAAGTTGGAGTTCTATATGTGGTGCAATAGGCTCACAAGGCTTCAACTAACTGCTCATGCCACTATCGCTTATTATTGTCAAGTGTCTTCTTTAGTATTTCTATGAGATTTTTGTTGAAGGCTTTTGCTAAGATGTTTATCCTCAAGTAATTGATGGTAGAATATCTCTAATATATGTTGTGTCTCTACGCAAAGTTGTTGATGTCAGTGCTCTTGACTGTAGTACCAATATCAAATATAATTAATCGAGGCACTCTGAACCTATATATGATATGGTTCCTAAAAAACTACAGCACATGCTGAACTATGACCTATCTAAGCAAAATCACTATCACCCATTTGGAAAAGTAGTCAGTAGTAGATAAGATGAACTGATGACCCTTGGAAGAATGAGGATCATTCGGACCCACTATGTTGGTACCACAACACTCGAATGGCCATGAGGCCAATGTAGGATGTAGAATGTTGGGTGGTTGGTGAGGACCACCGTGTATTTGACATTAGTGGCAGCTATCCATGCAATCTTTAATCATCAGCGGGTAGTATCTAGTCTCTTTATCTTGGCTTTCATCTTCGATTGGTTGGTTGCCACATAATCATGAGTGTACCTCAGTCACGATCTTATGGGCTTTGTGCTTGTCTAAATAATGTTACAACATATAATTGAAAGACCATCGGTACAGGACACCATCCACAAGAATGTAGGAAAGTGCTCTCTGCTTTATCTGATGGGCTTGGGACTTCTCTTGAGGTAGTTTGGCTTTATTTAGGTAATCTATGAATGGTTGCCTCTAATCTAACTCCTCATCCTTCTTAGAAATGGCAACCTCTCCTTCAAGAGAGTACTTTTTGATAAGTTCAATATCAATAAGAGATAAGACTTATCTATTTTGGACCTTTATTAATATGGTCTCATCCTCTAGACATGCCAACTCTTTGGCAAGCTTGGCTAAAGCATATGCTATGATGTTCTCTCCTCAAGGAATCTTATAAATGGCAACCTCTGGGATTTCGGCTAATAACTCCATGGTGTACTTGTGGTGATGGAGCTTTGCTTTATAACTTTATAGGACCCAGTGATTTGGTTGATAACTAGCTAAGAATCCCGAAAGATGTTGATGTTCTAGATGCTTAGAGTAATGACTAACTCTAGATTGGCAATAAGAGCCTCATATTCAACTTCATTGTTGGTGCAAGGATTGGACACATGATATGAGAATCTCATCACATCGTATGCAGGTTAAGAGAACTATTCCTACCCACGACTTTCACGGAGTAATAGATTATGGTTCTTCTCTTTGAAAAAATCCATCAAAGTACATCTCCCAGTGATGAATGCTAGTATTCTCTAAGTTCATGATTTATTTAATGGGGAGACCATCACTAAGAGGAAAGTCAGCAGGAAGTGAGTGTGGTGCTAAGATATCCACTAGCACTTGTCCTTTGACTACACGAAAGGGTATGAAGGTAATGTCAAATTACGAGATGATCATGGACCGTTGTGCCAACCATTGTTGGTCATGTCATGAGACACTATAGTGCATTCATCTTAGAGATTAAGTTCACCTTATGAGGAAGCATGTAGTACTGTAGCTTTTGGGATGCAAAGATTAAAGCTAGGAAATGCCTCTCAATGGTTAGATAATTAGTAGCAGTTAGATGATATGAGGTAGTAGAGTTCATTTTCCTTCCCTTCACGAACCAACAAAAAGTCATCTAACTTGATGTGTAAAGTATGAGTGGCTTGCCCAAGATAATCTTTGCTGGCGACATCATCAGGTAATGCTTGATGTCTTCGAAGGCATGCTCATACTTGTCATCCCACTTGAACTTGGCATTCTTTTTTATAAGTGCTGAGAATGGTTGACATCTTCCCTATAGGCTAGATATAAAGCATCTTAGATATGCTAATCACCCTTGGAATGATTTGAGTTGAGTTAAACTTTAGGCGGTGGCATTTTAAAATCACCTTGATCTTCTCCAAATCAATTTCGATTCCCTGGCGTCAGACAAAAATACAAGGAATTTTCTCTGAAGCTTCTCCGAATGCATACTTCAAGGGGTTCATTTTGAAGTTAAATTGTCTTAACTTTTCAAAAACTACTCTGAAGTTAAAGAGATGGTCTTCCATTTTTCTACTTTTGACCACAAGTTCATCTTAGCACTTGACTTGATGATGAATGAATTCATTGAGATTCAGTCATAGCCGGTATGTAATTATAAGGCTGAAAGGCATGACCTTATAGCAATAGATTCTGATCAGGGTTCTAAATTTAGTGTTTCTTTCATCTTTAGGGGTCATCTTTATTTGTTTATATCTAGACAAGCCATCCATGGAATAGAAGGTTGTATGAGCTGAGGCAATGTCCACCATCAGCTCCGAGATTAGTAATGGAAATTAATCTTTTGGACATGCCTTATTTAAATCCATAAAATCAATGCATATGTGAATTTGGCCATTTTTTTTCTTAATTGGGATGATGCTAACTAACCACATAGAGTATTTTCATTCCCGGAAGAAGCCAACATCGATCAGTTTTTTGACTTCATAAATGACTTGTTGTTCTATGTCTAATCCCATGCGTCTAGGAGCTTACTTGATAAGGTTAGCAGTACGCTCTATTGCTAGTTTATGGACCACTATATAAGGAGCCAATCTAGCCATCTCTTCATGGCTTCATGCAAAGTAGTCCTTAAACTTAGTGAATAGCCTAACTAAGTCATTGGTTTCAATTTCATTTAACAAAGAACTGATGTATGTCGGGCGTGGATCTTCTTTAGTTCTTAAGTTGATTTCCTTGAGCTCGTCGATGGTTTACGTGATCTCTTCTTCAAACTAAGGCGGTGCATCTTTGACTTCAAAATCATCTGGATCATCTAAAGTTTCTAAGCATAGCTCCTCATATGAGTAATGTGATTTGAAAAAAAATATCAAATTCCAAATGATTAGTGAGGGCTAAGTAGTAATCATCATCTTTGATTGGACCCACTATACCGAATTCTAGTCCTGGTCTTGATTAAGAGCTTTTGCATTTGTTCTTCCATATTATTTCGAAGTAGTTTAGCTTGTGCTTTGACCAAGTATGTGGGATTAACCCTTTCTTTGCTAAATTATGTACACAAGCAAAGTACCAATCAAAAAGTAATTCTATTAAATCTTTATATGAATCATCCTCAAGTTCTACATCAACTTCTTAACTTGAGGATGATGCTCTTTAAAGAACCTCAGTCTTCACACTATGGATGACTTAGGGGCTTCTAAACTACCAAACCATCAGCCTTTTGAGAGGAAAGTGGGGTTAGAGCTAAGATTCTCAGCGATGCCTAAGCTTTTCACAAATAGACTTAGACACAATTATGCTTTTCTTTAGAGCCGGTCATCATCATGCTCACGGCTCAGTGTCACCTCAAGGGAATCTACTACTAGGAAGAGCTAGCTAGTGTGCTAACCATATAAGACTCATCTTATGAACTATATATGTTTATATTATATAGGCGGGACATATCTTCTTATTATGGAGGGGCCACCTTTGGGTCCACCTCGAACTAGTCTCTTCCTCTACTAGTGGAGATCAAGTTGTCTGTATTTCAAATTTTCCCAAATAAAATTTAATGCCAAATAATCATTCTACCCTTTGGTCAAGGATGAGACAAATCACCCGCGTGGTCATTTTCATTCCTTATCCACTTAGTACTCTCCCAATGGTCCACCTAGCAGCAACTAGGTAAATTGGCCATGACCCATGAGTAAAATCACCTCACCTTCCCCATTGGAGCATTTGAAACCCATAGAACACCCATGAATCCTCCTTGGCGACCACCTCCACACCTTCAACCAACCAAGGCGACTCACCTACTCCACGCCACTTCAGAATAGCCTTGGCTAGAAGCCAAATCGATCCCATTGTCGATCAAGATGAAGGGGTATACACCCCTTGTTTCCACTCAAACACACACAAAATCATTTTTGCTACTGACAGCTAGAGCCATTCCCTAAGCTCCCAAGCATATTCCTCGATTGGAAAATGCCATTCCAGTCTGTCATAAAATAGGGCATCCCATTTCTGACCTAAATTCCCTATTTTTCCATCAAACTCAAATTAACTTTGCATTACCTTCCAGAGCAGAATGAATCGAGCTTCTAAGCACCAAAGGTGAGACTTGATCAAAGTTGAGCTCCAAATCATTGAGCTTATTCTTGAAGGGTCTCCACTAGATGAAACATTGAGCTGTCTTGAGCAGCCGGGTATGCTTTCAAACCAATCCCCAAAAAATTTGGAGCTTTTTGAAGAAAACTTCTGCGTTGATCTTCTTGGATCCCCTCTCGATAAATGTGGGAAGTGATCCAGCTTCAAGCTCTCAAGTGAGCAATTCTCCATTCTCCCTCACTCAAGTGACGTTAGATCGCACACCTAAAAGAGTTTAATGATATTACTGTTGGTCCACATATGTGGGAAAAACATAAGAGTAATTAATTAAGTCCCTTAATCTAATTAATTATTAATCATGAGCCAATTGCATTACACCCCTTTTATTTTTTAGGATCATTGCAAGTTTATTTTCCATGCATATCATGTTAGATCATAATTATTTAGTTAATTACTTTAAGGTGACATAGGTAAGGGTAATTAATTGATCTAATTAAAAGTTTAACTTACTTAATCGATAAAATTAACTTAATTACATTTCGTTAAATTAAATCAAATCACTAATGTGGGATTGGGTTTAAAAGAAGTGATGATTTCTCTTCTCCTTTTTAAATCAAATCAAATCTAAAACTTAATTAATAAAGAAGCTTTAGTTTACTTTAAATAATCTTATTTGATATGATTGTCCTTAAGAACTAGTTTGGTTGAATGAATCACATGCTTATATTTGATTGTCCTCTTTCCAATCATGTTAAATTTGGTATGTAATTTGAATTCATATATCCGTATTTTCAAAATCAAGTAAAATAAAATAGATTTCCTTTATGTAAGCTTGCATGTGTTGATTTAATTTAATATATGTGTGGCTATTATCACTATTAAATCTAAATGTATTTTTCAAAAGCTTATAAATGAAAAATAATGTGTTATGATGCTAGTCATAAATACATAAGAAATGCATGTGCATATAGCTTAAGTGTATGAATGTTGAGTTCTCTTTCCTCTATTCATGTGTTGATTTAATGGTAACGGGTATATAGTCTGGACATCCCGGGAACATGAGGCTTTACTTAGCCTCAAGGAGGTCATCTGATTACCTCCTTAGTTTGTGACATGGTTGAGGAAATCGAAAACAAGAAATGTTGAATTTGAATTTGAATTTGTTCTCTATTAAAAATAAAACCAAAACCCTAAACCAAAACAAAACTACAATCTACCCCTAAACCACTTAAACCCCAAAATACTAAGACCTGCTTTAAACTGCACCTAATAAACCTAGGCCCTAGAACTAAACCTAAAACACTAAACCATAAAAGCCTAAACATTAAACCTTAAAAAACCCTAAACCCCAAACCCACAAAAACATAAAAACTAAACACAACTAATAAAGAGCACAAGAAATAAAATAAAATCAAAACCTAAACACATATAAGGTAAGATAAAATGGACTAAAACTGACTAATGAGCTATCCAATAATATGAAATGAATGAAATCACAAATCTAAATAGAACTGAGTATAAAAAATACAAGATGAAAAATCAAAATAAATCAAAAAGTGAATACCTAAACTAAATACATAAAATAAATAAATCTAAACTAAACT